>WEIU01011346.1:117621-129521 GCA_013389925.1 Aegithalos caudatus | reverse complement strand
AAAAAAAAAAAAACAAAACAAGGAACATTCAGAATATAAATGCCTGTGTAAGCCCTGTAATATAGCACAGCTACAATATTCAAACAATTTGGCAAACTCTGTGCACTCACAGTAACTTGCAACCTGGTATGTGAAGTAAGAACCGTGAACTACAATACAGAATTTGAGACATAATCAGTGTGGGTTTATTAATGTTATATGCAAATGCCATGTTTAAATATTTATCTTTTGGTACCTGCCAACAGGTATTTTCCATTCTAGGGGGAGTACTTTTCTCTTGATTTATGCACATAATTCCTACTACATGAAACCCAGATATGCATGCAGAAAGAGAGAGAAATGCATCCCTGTAGCTATAATTTTTTCTAAGACATTAGTGAGACAAGTGTTTCACAATTGCTGTGCAGGATCCTTAAGCAGAAATTGTGGTGCATGAAACAATCCCAATTTCCAAGGAAAAAATTATACCCTTTCATTCTCATAGCAGCATGTAACTAAGGTTTAGATGAGTGAACAGATGCATGCAAAAATCAGCCATGAGAATGGAAAACATTCATTTTCACAATCTGCGAAATCTGCTAGGTATGCATGAAATGAAGCCAAAGAGATCTCCAGCAGAACGCAATGTCACAGTCTTGGCACAATGGGGAACTTTCTCAGATGCTGCTTGTGCCAGCACTGGCACTTTTACTGGACAGCTGTGTTTAGAGATCACTGAAATACACTGGAATCTCAAGGAGTTAATAATGCAACTGCTATTAAAATATATTCTCTCCACTTCCCACCTTTTCAGGAAATTAGATGTGATTCTTTTCTTCTTATTGCAGCTACTGCTTTACGTGAAGTAACAAGTTCAGTAGTGAGATTTTCCAAGTGTGTTTCCCTCTGCAAACCATAGAAGTCCCTTATCAAACCCTTTCAACGAAAATCTGGTTTTGTCTTTCCAGCACTTACATGACCCTGGCTTAGTGACCTCATGCAATACTGAAAAAATCTCAATTTTTTAATATTATTTTTTAATATTACTGCAATTCTCAGCTAGAGAAGAAATGAGCATATAATTAGACTGAGTAGATTAGATTGAATTAAAGAGCATAGTTAAATCTTCTCTTAAATAGGAAGTTCTCAGAAATATGACTTCTGACTTTTCAAGAGTGAATTACACTTCTTACTCTGTTGAAATGTAGATCTTATCAATTTAATGTCACAGCTGGTGCCTGGCCTCCAAAAGCCTGACTCTCTAAAGCCCAAAGAAAGCAGCTGCACCACCCTCCTTCATTTTAGCATGTTGCAAACAAGGGCCCTGGGCAAGAAACGATACATGGAAAAGCAGGAAGAGAGGAGACTGTTTCCTTGAGTGGCAGGCTTAGTCTGGCAGCTCCTTTGTGCCTCCTCTTGGTGTGGGAATCCCAGGTCTTCCCATTCTCAAAGAAGGCATCTTCAATGTCTTTTCCCTTAAATGCCATTGCTTGGAAGCACTTGGTTTTTAGCAGCAGCTTCAGGATGGAGACCTTTTTTTTCAAAGTGATAGGGAGAGGTTTTCTGCAGAGGTAGCATTGTTTTCTAGTCTTCTGATGGGATTCTTTTTTTTTGGAAATCTGGCAGCTTCACACAGAACGGGAATTTCATAGCTTATCTTTTGGGATCTTGGATCGATTTTAATGGCAAAAAGCATTAAAGGAACTTGTCACATGGCTTCTGGAACCACATGGAGAGTCAAGGATGTCTCCACTCTCCAAGGCTGCTGCTCAAGCACTTGCATTTATATTTCTTGGCAAAACCCGCATTTATGTACTCACTCAATTTCCAGAACAGGGTGAAAACCAGATGCCCTTCGTTGCACCATGCAGCTTACTCCCTGGGATGCCTACATGAAAGATACTGTGATGATGGGGTTTATTTTAAGGAGGTGGTTGATTGGTAGCCTACAGTGTTGCCCTTTTCATGCCACACTCTGGAAGGGAAAAGAAAAAATTATGAAAGGAGGTGTGCTTGCGCCAAGGCACTCTGTGAAGTATACCTTCCCTCTGATCTATGACCTGGAATCAGTCCCCAGAGGCAGGGAGGTAGATGCTGCCAGGATGGCCCTTGGACTGCTTACAAAACTCTGCTGGAGTCCTGACATGAGGAGGAGGAAAATGAAAGGAGTAGTTTAGAAAAAAATACTTTTGTTTAGGCCAGATCCATGACCTGTAAAGCTGCCTCAAAAGAGATACACAGTCTCTATACTTCCTTCAGAGGCTCCATCAAAAGGAATGCCTGGAATCTGCAGCTCTGTGCAGTATAATGTTTCACTGCATACTCCTTCCTCTTTTTTATGCTCCAGAAGTGTGCATTACAATTTTGTACCTTCTTCAATGACTTACATCTCCTTTTGTAGGGTCTATCTCTTTCTTGCTGTTTAAAAAATTTCCCCCAGAAGAATGGACAAATCATTTGTCTAAGTCAGATGCAACATCAGCATCCACCTCTCTGGCTTGTGCTATAATTGAAAATAATGATTTTTAACAGTGCTTTGGGGAATGAGTACTCTGTATTTAGGAAATCCAAGCAAAGTCTGCAGGTTTTTCAATACTGTGATGAAAGGATGGTGCCTTTCCTACCGTGGTGAATGGGGTGCAAAGCCATGCTTTGGGATGCTATGTCATGGGTTACAGAGATGCTTTCACATAAGTGAAAAACATGTAATTCCCACTCTGTGACAGCCTGGTGCAGCCACTTGGGAAAAAGTCATAACAAAAAATCCCCCCACCAAACCCAGAACTAGTTCGCTGTGGTTACTGCAGAGCAAGCTCTTTACTGAATGTGCTGTGAGGCTACCTTGGCAGGCCTATAGGTTGCTTCCCCAAGACTGACAAATGCTGGGGAACCCATTTGCATGGTTCGATGGGTCCATAGGAGAGAAGATAGTGTGCAACCTCAGGAAGCATTGAAAGCGCAAGTCACGGAATCACGTAAAGTGCCAAAAGGGAACCAGCAGAACATTACACTTGTATGAAATGGGAGTAATCTCATTACCAGAGGTGATAACCATTGCACCCCTGATGGAAATGCATAATTACTGAAAACAGCTAATCAACTGCAAGAGCAGCAGGGTAGCCAGAAGCTCCTATCTAAACCATCTACTGTGTTTAACCCAGTTGATCTGCTCCTCCTCCTCTATCAACCTTCTACAAAAGGATCAGTAAAAAATGCTGCACATACAGACCCTCACATGTGGGTCAGCCCAGCTGAGTGATACAGTGCTTTGAATTTTTACTTGCAAATAAAGCATGTAGTGAAGTCTCTGTCTTAATTCTACAAGATGCTCAAGCATGCCACACTTGCAGCTGTTAATTTTATCGCTACATCTGTAAATGCACTGAATTTGGGATAACAACATTAACATCCGAGTTCTGTTGAGAAAAAAGGTGACAGCAAGCTTCTTGCCTTTAATCTCTGACTTTGAGAAATCTTGCCTTTAATTTGCTAACAATATATATGGATACTAAGAGGTGGTAATTCTCAGGCTAATGGTAAGATAAGTTGACCTGTTAATGGGATCTGGGGAACACTTGCTCAGTCCCACTGATGGTGAAAGTGGTACTAACTGGCTGCTGGGTTCAGCAGCTTCAAGCACATAGTTTTTTAATTTTTCTGATCCTTGCAGTGTCTATCCAGGCACTTCCAACAAAAGGAGGAACTGGCTTAAATTGTTTATTGAACTGCAACAGGTGAGGGAAGAGTACAGAGGGAGGGAAAAAATAGCTCTTGGCAGTTATAAGTAAAATATATAGTTTTCCAGAAATTAGAAAAGCATTAGAAAATTAAAAATTGCACAAATTGTTTTAAGGTCTTTAAACATGACAAGCTGCTGATGAAGCCGGCAGGCTATTAGGAAAGCACATAAATGAAAATTTCCCTGGTAGTGTAGTGATGGTACCAGTTTCATGTTTGTTGAGGATCTGATTTCTTGATTATGTTCGCAAACTAGGAATAGAACCCCACAGGGACACATGCAATGTGATGCTAGAAAAAACCAGCCACAGACCAAAATGTACAAGCTGTCCCTGGAGCACAGATATAAATTCAGGTCTCTCTTCTCTTAGGTTCATGACCTGACCACTAAGCTAGAAAGTCAGCTTCGGGCCTACATTTGTTGGGTGTCGCACAATCTACTTATTTAAAGCAAGGTGGAGGATGCCTCTGCCACAGGGGTGCCATACGTACTGATGGAGCACCAGAGCTTTGTTTAGCAAGCAGGGTGCTGCTGTCATCACTCCAGATAAGGACAAATAGGCCTGTGCTCCTGGCTTCCTGGACAAGTTTTTCAACTACTAAGAAAATCATGCAATCACACATCTATTTCAGGAAGGAAAGGGAACTCAGGAGACCACCTCATTCATCTCCCTCCTTAAAGCAGGGTTAACTACCACTCTACACCAGGCTGATAAGGGCCTCACCCTGCCAGGGCTTGGATATCCCCATGGAGCAAGGATAGACCACTGCTCTAAACAACCTCTTCCAATGTCAGACCACCTGCATGGGAAAGGCTTTATTCCTTTTGTCTCCAGTCAGGAGGCTTTGTCTCCTTCAGGCAGGCTGTGGTTGTTGATTCCAGCCCGTCTTTGGCCTTCCTCATTCTGCACTTACATACCCAGGTAATATTTCTCTATTCCTCCTAGGTAGCCCATTCCTGTGTCCATTTCCTGTATGCTTCCTTTTTGTGTTTGAGTTAAATCAAGAGTTCCCTGTTCAGCAAGCTGGCTGTCTGCCACGCCTGCCTGTTCTTCTACCCTTCAGATGGGGTTTTTTTGCATTTTGTGCAGATTGTCACTGAAGTCTGACTAGCCCTTATGAGCTCCCTTGCCTTCAGGGAAAGTTTAATGTGGAATCAGTTCTGTCTACCAGCTGAAGCCTTGTGTCTTTGCTTCCTCTCTGCCTTCAGGATCATAAAGCTCCTGCAGTCAAAACTGTTACTGACTGACAGTTCATTTTCATTCAGGATTCCAGCAAAGCATCTCCCCTAGTTATTTGCTCAGCACTTGCATCAAAAATTTGTCTTTCTTGAATTCCAGAAATCTGGGTTTCTTCTGACCCATCACATGCTCCTGTCAGTAGATTCTAGCAGTCCATGAGAGTCAGAAAGAATTTGAGATACTTCCTTCAGTTGTTCAAAGAAATACTTGATCAGTCACCACCAAGACATTCCTGTGTTCTGGCTTCCCCTCTGACCCTGATCCATCAGCTTTCAGTAAGCATTTTACCCATGCCACCATGGACATGACCATTATTTCCTCTCCTAGCCATTTTAAAATAAAAAGGCCATGGCTTATATGCTTTGCATATGTCTCTTGTCAGAGTCTGATAGACAAATTTTGATTGCTCAAGGGCCTCAGACAGAAGATATATGTCTGATAACCTTGGCATGAAAGAGACAACAAGCTACCAGAAGAGGACAGAAACATTGCTGAGTAGGCACAAAAGAAGACTTTCAAGCACTTAAGAGCACATTCAGGGATTACCAGTGTGGCTGGGAATACCAGCTGTCTAAGCTTAACTATAACATGCTCCAGTGCTAAGGATGCTTCAAAATACCTGAAATTGTGAAGCTGCATGATGAAGTAAGAACAAAGTCTATTTTTCATGATATCTATTGACTCTAGCTGGATAAAGAAGAAGACAGGACAGAACAAGCTTCTGTCATGATAATTACTCACCACTGGTGAAGCTGCTCCTGGAATACAATCTCCAGCCTTGGCCACTTACTTTGAAAGAGGTGTTGAGAGACTGTGGAGGGCAGTCAAGATGTGAGAAAGCTTTTGACACTGCTGCATAAAGCAACTTCAAAGGAAATGTGCTAATGCGACAAACGATCCCAAATGGAAGTTCTAGTTTCCCTTGCCAGATATATTCATCAGTAAACAAAAAAAAAAAAAGGACACAATTCTGTAAATGCTCTGCTTTACTCAAGGAATTGGGTTTGATAGCTATAGCAAAGTTACTACACACAGTAAGTTTACTAAGCACTTAGGGAGTTCAGGGTAAAAGAGAGCCACTTGTCTGGCTGACAAGGTGGGTAAAAGGTAGCATGTTCTCTTTTCTTTAAGAGTGAGAATTAAAAAAAAAAAGCCTATAGGCAGCCCCATGTGAAACCCCAGGCAAGACTTCATTGAGCTGAGAGGCTGCTGCTTTGTTCCACTGCTCCTTAGCAGCACCTCATTTGCTTCCCTAGCATTTCCTCACACCCTGTCTTCCACTTACCAAGTCTTGGACCACACTAGAAGAGAGCCTCCTCACCTCCAGCTACAGGGGACACAACTAGCTCACAGATATAGCCTCTGCCATTAACTGGACTTCCCTCCACTACCCATTAAATATGCACAGCATACATTATTATTACATTATTTTTTGACCTTAGTCTGCTTTCCAAGACTATATGGCTTTGCAAGGTGAGACTTGTTTGTGGCTCTGTTTGCCATTAGCAGCACAATGAAATCCCAGAGATTCTATGGAAACAAACAAACAAACCAACAACAACAACAACAAAAACCAAAAAAAACCCCACCAAAAACAAACCAAGGAGGAGGTCTCTGAGAGCCCTTGTTTATGTCAAAGAGCTGCTGCTCTTCCTGCAGGAAACATCACCCCCATGAAGGCATGAACTGTGTAGTGTTTTGCTATGTAGCACCACACCTCAATGAAGAGGTGGATGTAGGAAGAGGCAATGTCTGCTGACCAGGAATGGGAATTGCTGTCAGAGGCTAGAAGCAGTTGCTCTTTCTGCTAGTTTCTGTCAATTCACATCAAGCATTACTCAGAGCTTGCTCAGTGCATGAATCACCTCTAGCTACAAAATAAAGCATATGTGTGCAGGGCTGNTCAGGTGATGCTGCTGTTTTTTCCACATGTTGGCCCTGAACAAGCTTCTACAAAACACTTGCTCCAGAAAAAGACATACTCAGATACAAGAGTGTTGGGTGGCAGAGTCAAGCATCCTTCATCCCTCCCTCCCTGTTCAATGACCTCTTTCACAGTCAGGCAAGCAGCCAGTCACAGCAGGCATAGGATCATCTGGAGGAAGGGTCTTCTGCTCAGTAAGCCCATTTCCCCCTTGCATCTCCATCTCTCAGTTCCAGAGACTGAAGGCAAATGATGAGTATCCAGTCAGGTGAACTGGCTACAACTCCCTAGTCATGTAACAGTCTCATCCCACATACTCTTTCTTTATTTCTCATTTGACAGCTTCTTCCATGTGAAAAATTAAGAACTAAGCCTATTGACACAAGCTGAGGAGATAGAGGAACATTTTAAAAACAACCTGTCTTATGGGCCAAGGCTGTATACCTTCCAACTCTGACAGCAAACCTGGAAGCAAAACGCCATAGCATTTCTCATTACTTAAGGGGGAAGGGAAGATAGATCCTTTATCAAGATCCGTGTGCTTCTGGGAGACATCAAGTTCATGTCCTTCCTGATGTGAGAAATCACAGGCACGTTGTACTCCTATTTCTTGGAATATTCTCAGTAGCTCAGAGGGCTATGGCAATGGCTAAAAGATCCCTGTGTGCTTTAAAGCACCAGGTTTATGGTCTGTTGCATATGGAATAAAAAAACACATTTGGAGGACAGATTTTTGAAAAAGAGCCACAACAGAGGGTGAACAACTATTTCCCATTCTTATTAGGGTTCATTATCATTGGCACAAAAAGCACACAAGAGGGTATAAATCTTGGTCTTGATGCCAAATGATGTGAGTTTTCCCACTGAAATAACAGTTCTAAGGTTCTTCCTCACGGCACTGCCTTCAGAGTTTGGCAACTTAGATATTTCACACTCTCCTTTGTAATTATCGAAATTCTCTCTTTTATAAGAAAGAAGAAATTTATGAGACAAGATGGAAGCTAAAAGAAGTTACTGTAAAATCCGTACTGTGTCAACAACACTGAATGTGATGTTGCAAAATCTAGAAGAAATTGTTTCTCGTGTTTTTGAGACTGGTAAGTTTACTAAATGGATTCTTTTTATCTGTCCACACAGAAGATTATTAATTTCATTATTTCAATGCTACAACTATGATTAAGTAAAGCCTCAGATTCTAACCACAGAAACTTTAAATTAATTTACAGGAGATGCATAATTCACAATTTTAAGTAATTAAAGTTTTGTTCTGCAACTATGATGTGGGAAAAGATTTTTTAATTTAAATATGACATGGTACATACCCTTACAGTTACTCAGTCTATGTATTGCAGGACAAGCAAGTTCATTGTCCCACTCATGCCCTGTACCACTGCCTACAGCAACTGTCCCAGAATTATTCTTCAGAGTGTGTAAGGAGAACTTCATCAGGGTCTCTGTGGAACAGCTTGATGGGCCTTTCAGTAAAGGGATGAGTGTTCTTTCTGCACTGCTGTCAGTCTTTCTAGAGCTGGAATGCAGACAGCCTCCCAGAACAGGAGAAGGCCTCAGTGGCTATCCCATGTTCATTTGGACAACTGAGAATTAGCCACAAAGCACATATAAATTAATGTGTGGGTTATATGTGAATTATCAATTGTGGGATCTCTTCCTAGTCAGTGTATTTCCATTGTATTTGAGGCAGAACATGACCACTCCCATATTTCACCTCATGCATATTTCACTCCATTTTTCCTTCCTGCACTATTTGTGCCATTTATCTTGTCCTATATTCACTTTCTTTTTTCTCCTACTTTTGGAAAAGCATCTAATATCCCTGTAGCATTAGTTTTTCTTTGTTAATGTCAAAAAATGTTAATCCGTGAAGACTTGCTTCCTAGATAATGTTAATTCAGCTGCCAGTTTTATAATAGGATTATGCTTTCCAGGATTTAAAAATCCCACTTGTTAGCTACAAAACAGACTTCTACTAACAGCTATAAAATCTAATTTAATCCCTATTGGCATTAACTAAATAGCTGAGGTATAATTTCTGTCTAGCTGCACTTAACACCCTGCTATTGCCATAAATATATAAAATTCCCTTTGAAGTTATAAAAGAAACTGTTTGGTAGGATAAACAGGGTCTCGTGAGTCCAATCATATGTTATCTCCAAGGCATAACAAATGTTGTTTACATATTGTAAGGATTTTGTGGACAGCGTATTTAAATAGATTCATCCATGTTTACATGTATTAATTTGCCCTTTTTCTCAAGAAAATGCACACTAAATTATGATCTATAAATATTCTATTTAAAAATAATTGGTTAATGAGTGGAAGATTTGGTCTGTGTGGAATCAAAGCTTAAAATGTAACGAATAACCTGACTAAGCTGGAGGAAAATACCAATTTGTTCCACATATCCCCTTTTAATGCACAGTTGTATTGTGAAACCTTAGAAGATAAAGTTATCTTAAGTCTGGCATATAAGCAGCTATTTTGAGGCAATGTAGCAAGAGACTGTAGCAAGTAAGGAGGAAAGAACTAGCAAGCCAATGGTTTATAATTATCCTAAAATGAACAGCCAGGATCTTTATAACCACTTGCTCCCAAATGAGGAACAACACAAGGATTTATGGTCTTGCGCAGCTCGGTGATCAAAATAAAGAAAAGTATAATTATTTTCTCCCAATCTTGAAATAACTGGTAAGTACATTGTTCTGGAGAGGGTAGCCCTACTGCACTGCAGTGAAAGAAGGATAGCAAAAGAGCCATTACAGTGATCCGCAGTAGGCAGCACTGTCTTATGCAGGAGTTAAACCAGCAATCTCAGAGCAACTAAGCTGCCTTAAAGATAGAAATTGTTAGTCAAACTCAGAAAACACGAGAATTTCATTTATTCTTTCAAAAAGATGCAAAGTGCTGATCAGACTCCAGTCAGCTTACCACTTTCCTTATCACCAAAAGCAGTTCATTTTGTGATATTATAGGTGGAAAGAAAGATAAGCAACCTAAGCAAAGCAGCTGATATTAACATCCGACTGTAGGCTGGCTTAGCAGATGTGTGCAGTTGTTTTTGGAGTGTTATACAATATACTTTGGACAGTACATTTAGATATGCTAACAACTGCACAGCTATAAAAACCACTGTCAAAACAGCAACTTTTCAAATACAGCTGGATGTTTTGACTTAACCATAATGAAGAAAAAAACTAGCAAGTTTTTCACTTCGTAAAAGAATTTCTTGCTTGGAAGGCCAAACTCTGGGCATGGCAATGTGTAACCTAGGGATGCATTAAGAGCTTTCAAGCCTCTGCAGCCTACTACATGCTGTGGAGCCAGCAGAGCTGTGCAGGTTTAGATGGGAATAAAAAAATGTATATAGTTCCTAAAGCTCCCTCCTCATTTGTTATGGCTTTTACAACAGGGACTAGAAAAATCACAAGACTCGCATATTGTGTTCTACTCTGTATGTGAGTGCACATTAGATTTGTGGCTCTGGATGCCCTCCACTATCAGTGAGCCAGAGATTTTGGGTATCAGCTTGTTCCATGAAAGCGTATTCTTTTGGTGTATAAAGGCACAGCTTTAGAGTCTTTCACAATTTGGAGAAGAAAGTAATTCACAGAATATGTAAAAACCAGGGCTTTAGGAAATCATAATCCATGAGTTTTGTCTTCTGTTGAACAGAGATAAATTGCTCCACTCCAAATTAAAGGGATGTAATGGCATGGGTTTGATTCATGGTGGAAAAAAAAGGCTGGCTTTAGATGGTTCTATGCTTATTTCACAACTAGCACAGTTCACATGCCTTCAATTCAATATATGCTGGTTTATAGCAGGAAGAAGCTGAAACTCTCTAAGGACATAATCCTGAGTTACTAATTTAGACACAAATGTCATTGATTCATTGTGAAATGTTATCTGAATAAGGACAGAAGAATCCATAGCATCATCAGCATTGTGGATTCCTGCTCATACAGTGGAAGGAAATGAGGCTTTTGTATAGGTACTGGTGGTACCACCACTGAGTGCTAGGATCCTTTTATCTGATCTCCAGAAAAATAGTAGATGAACCCAAAGATACAGACGTTAAACATCATATTTTTTTGGGAATCTTGGCAGCTGACACCTGCCAAGATTCTGAAGCTTAGTCGTGTCAACACACACCCTCACCTTCATCTGCAGCTTCCACCTATATGGTTATGCTGTTTCTGCACCTGACATCAAAAATCTTTTTCTCTTACCCAGAATCTCACCACATTTCCTTGTTTTGCTACCTAATAACACTACTAAACCCCAGGTGAACAGGTATTGTTTAAACAGTTTGGTAAAATAAACCACAGATTTCCCCATAATCTGCTGAGTATCTTGTAGGTTCTTCCCACTCTTCGGTGGGACAGATCCAGCTTTGATGGCACCAATGCATTGCGAAAAGTACTATGCATTTCCACCTTTCTTTCCATACCTATCTTTCCCAAATGAGACCACAGAACCACTGTACCACTACCTGTGACCACAGAAATATCTTGTTGACAAGTTTACCAAAGAGGGCAAGGGCTGTATTCTCTGAGTATCCTACCACTTTCTGGTCCATGTCCCTACTAGTCTGTGGGACAGTGGGGGGTCTGTGGGTTTCCTCACTCTTCCCCTGCCACTCTGTTTTCAAAGTGTGGGCTTTGCAACGAGGAATAATAAGCAGGGTGGGCTACTGGCTACTGGCTACAATGAAATCTTAAGTTCAAGACTAGGTTTCAAGATTAATTGCAATAGAAACTTGGATACACAAACACATTCCAATGCCTACTCATTGCCAAAAAAAAAAAACCCCAAAACAAAACAAAGGAGATCTGAAGCAAACGGTGTTAAGTGCTGAGTACCCCTGTGACTGAGACAGGGGAAGTACCTTTATCATTTCCCTGGTGGCATTGCAGCTCTGACAACAACACAACACAACACAACACAACACAACACAACACAACACAACACAACACAACACAACATGACAACACCACACC
>WEIU01011346.1:103372-115910 GCA_013389925.1 Aegithalos caudatus | reverse complement strand
TGTTTGTTCTGACCCCAGGATCAGATCACTAGAGAGATGGAGGAGGCATTCTCACAGGGAGAAATCTCCATAAAATCAGCGTGTTTGTGGATGATCTGCTCTTAATTTTAATGAACTAAGAGTCATCTCTTACATATGTGTTATTCATAATGGAACACTTTGAAAGGTGGCCAGGCTTTAATCCTATTTTTTAGAACAGACTATTCAAAAGAATTAACTGATTTTTCCTTCTTCCATGACACAGCACAATGAGTGTTTAAGTGGCTCCATGATATTAGGTAGGAGCACATTTATGCTGTGATTCTAAGAGGACATGCTTCAGACTAGTCAAATAGGTCCTTCTGTATACCTCCCCTTAATATAACCAAACTTCCCATCACTGCTGAGGAAACTGAGGAGAACAGGAGATGCTCAAGAGCCACCACTTCCCCTCTCAAGGAAGGGACATGGGGAAAGAGAGCTGAGGCTTCCTCTTCCCCAGCTGCTCTTGTTTAAGTGCTGGAGGTGAGAGCAACTTTTTTCTAAAAGAGACATAATGACAATTCACATTAAATAAAGCTTAGGGGCTTAAACTCATATCAGTCTGACATAATTTTACAGTGTAGCCCTGTTGTTTTTGTTTGTTTTTTGTTTTTTTTTTATTTTTTATTTATTGGATGGATGAGGACTATATAGTTCCTGAGGATCAACAATAAAATTTCCTATTTTCAAGTGCTTTATGCTAAAGGAGTGCGCAGACGTTTGTCAGCCATATGTACACTCCAAGGGACTGCTTTTACACCTCTGATACAAAAAAAACATGAGCAGAGGGAACATGGGGCTTTGTTTTGATTCTTAATTATAACACTGGTGTTCCCCATGGAAAGAAAAGGCCAAATCCTAGCACTTTCAAAATTTGCCTGAGAGAATTTTCAAAGGCCATCTTTGGCAGGAGGGACTGTGCCCTGCCTGGCCTGATGGCACACTAAAGGGAGCTGCAGTGCTTCATATCCCAGTTTTTCAAAAACCCCTTGCAGACCACAAACAAGATAAAGCCACAAATACCTTTGGTTTGGAGGCATCCAAATCCACCAAAATTCTTGCCAAGGACTCAGAAAGATACATAAAGACTACAGTAGCAACCTCAGCTGCTCTCTTGCTAGGCTGAACTGGCAGCTAACACTTCTGGGATGCTCTGAAGAATAGCACCACCAAGACAGGATCCTGCTGGAAAAAATGCAGTTCTAGAAAACTCTCTTGTAAGGCCAGTAGCTTTACATAACCCATGGGAACTAACTACAAAATCTTGACTCACTATGTCCTTGGAAAATGAATGCACTGACATGAAAATCTTCCTTACTCCAACAGGAAGAGAAAACTTTTCCACCTGATCATAGATCCCCCTGACCTACAAGCACAGTGAGTAATGCAGCTCTACAGAGGAAAGCTATAGCATGGTCTGCTGGCTTGGCTGAGAGCCCTTGAGACAGCTCAGTTCCTACACAGAGATCTTTCAATTTCATAAGATGCAATTCAGCTTGCTGGCTTATATGAATCATACAAGCATGTCAATGCAGCCATTTTTAAAACCTTTTTATTTTTTTACAATCAAAATGAAGGCATATTCAGACCTTTTCCTGTAAGAGCTGAAATAGATTCAGGCTATTTTTGTCTCTAAGAGCGTGATGCATTTGTGACCTATCAACACTGCAATCTGTGTTATTTCTAATTTTATAGTTTTAGATTTTTTATTTGAACTGTTCACTTTAAAATATCACCAAGCCCATAATTCTGAGTAATTTCTTTAAAATGCATAACAACACTTGAAAAACTTCACATGTACATCAGTGGCAAAGAAATCCTATCTTTGTCTGTGAATTACCTCAGGGAAGGTAAATTTTCTTTACTAATATTCAATTGTTCCCACAACCAATTTCTGTTGCAGAAATACTCAATGTCTTACAGAGCCAGAAACGTTGAGAGGCAGCTGACAGTCTACATCCTGTGACACTTTGCATCTGAACCTCTAAAAACAGCATGCGGATCCCCAGCCAGGTTCTGAGAACAGCATGACTTGTAGGGTATTCAGCAAGACTAAAGCTACTTTTGTAAAAGAAAATTTCAGCAACACCAGCACATCTTCCTTTCACCTTTCCTATTCTGAATTTTTGAAGACTTCCTACTGCTCTGCTTGGTCCCAAAGGTGTTGTAAAAGCCCCTGTGCTATTCATACCGGGATCAGATCTAACCCTACTTTCAGGGTTAATACTCAGCAAATTATAACAACTTTGCTTTTTAGCCATTTCTTCCCACTGGTTCTCCTTAGAAGGTTCACTGAAAATTTTTCTCCTTGTGAATGCTGAGGTTGTTTCTGTTTTTCTGATTTAGTCAAAATATCAGCTAGAAAATAAGATTGAAAGGAAGGAGAAAGAGATGACACCTGAAGCTGTGGTCAGTGCTGTATCTCCTGAAGGTAAGAAATGCAGGCACTGAAATGGTAAAGAGATTTGGGCATGGGTATGGGTTCCCCTCTTCTGGTGCTCTCTGTCAGTCAACAGAAAACATAATTGTGAGGGCAAGGCACAGGGAAGGAAATGTTTCAAAACTTCATTGAGAGAAAATATTGGAGAGAAAATAGTTAAATATTTTTTTATTTTATGGCTGCAGCTTCAAAAGCTGCTACTGCAACCAAATGTAGTTTCGCAAATGTTATCAGTTTCAGTAATAGGAAGTTAATCTTCCTCATTTCCTTCTGAATGAGCAAGCAAATAGAGCTCCTGACATGCCAGATTATCGATCTGCCAAATTTTAACTTAATATAAACCACACAGCATCTTGTTAAAATAGACCCATTAGATGTGGTTCAAACTTGCTGCTTGGACTTCATGCAATGAAGATCTGTAGACAGGTGTTTGGCCCAAGGCACTGAGAACCTTCAATCAGGTCCTGGTTTTCCCCAAATTCAACATTTCTGGAGCAGTTTGAAGGAAGTCCATAAGTAGCATTTAGGTAATACAAGACACAGCAATAAATAATCAAATAGTCATATTCATCAGTACTATTTAAGAATAATGAATAAAGGACAGACTCAATGTTTCTGTGTTTCCTAGTGGGTTTTTCCCCCTCAGTTTGAAATGACCCATATGCAATGGGCTACTGAACACTGTTCTTCAATGCATGTTCTTAACATATCTTTCACACAAAGTCTCCAAACACCTCATAAACATTAATAAATTAATCTGCAAGAGCAATACTAATTTCAACTTAACATTCATAGAACCTAAGTCTCAAACTCTTCCTGAGTATCTGTGGCAGATCTAAAAATGAAATTCAAACTTCCAATCACTTTGAATTAGGCTTCTCTACTAAGTAATGCAATCACACAGTCTGATTCAGGTTGGAAGAAATCTCAGGAGACCACCTCAAAGCAGCATAAACTATTGCTCTACTCCAGGCTGATCACAACTTCATTCAAGCCAAGGTGTGAATACCCTCAGGGAGGGAGGATACACCACCAATGGACAATCTCTCCAGTCTCTGACCACCTGCAAGGGCAAGACATTGTGCCCTTGTCTCCAGTCAGAATCTCCCCTCATGCAACCTGTGCCCAGTTCTTTTTCCTTGCACTACTTCTGAGCTCCTCTGAGAAGAGTCTGGTTCTGCACCCATTCAGCTTCCCTCTGGAAGCAGTGTCCATCAAGACCCAACTCAGCCATCTCATCTCCAAGATGAAGAAACAGCCCCTCAGCCTCTCTTCCAATGCCATGATCAGCCTGATGGCCCTTCATGGGCTCCTTCCCATTGGTCAGCCTCTCTCTCGTCCTGGGATCCACAGCTTGGCACAGGGACTCCACAAAGAGACTGTCAACATCAACTGGAGGGGAAGGACCCCTTCCCTGGATCTGCAGGGCGCAGCTGTGCCAGCATGGCCCTGGGGGTGGTTGGCCATGTTTGCTGCAAGGACACACCACTGACCCTGTGCAGCTTGTTGTACAACAGCACCCACAGCCTTTCGGGCAGAGGTGCCTTTCTCCAGGCTTCAGGAACATCCTCCAGCCTTGACCTTTCAGTGATGACAGACAGAAGTTTCATGATGACAAATGACAGCTCTCTCAGAGGCCTCCAGTGTGTCTGGTCCCATAGACCAGCTTAGTTAAATAGACCCTCTCCTAATGTAGCTGCTCCTTCCCTCCTCTGAGTTTTGCTTCTAGGCCTGAGACTGGGCAGACTCTGACAGTAAAGCCTGCAGCTTCATGGAGCAGTGCATCCATTTGACTGGTTTTCCCTCTCATTTTTACTGCTGATATACTTGTACTAGCCATTTTTGCTGTGCTGCCCATCCCTCACTAGTTTTGATTCAAGACAAGCTCTGAACATCCTCATTCTGCTCCTACGAGACTGGACCACACTTTTCTATTGTTTCTTGGTAGCTTGTCCCCACTTCTACCTCCTGTCTGCTTTCTTTTTTGCATTTAAGATCAGGCAGGGGCTCATCTGTCATCTCAAGCTTCCATTACCAAATTTCCCTCTAATTTCTTTGAAACCTTATACCCAGTGGCACAACTTCACTTCAACAGAGCTAGAATTTTACCACCCTTGAGAAATTACTACTGTCAACTTTGTCATCTTGATAATAAAATGTTGTTTTTCTGTCATTTTTTATTACAAATAAATGCTTATGCTATAAATTATTTGATATAATTAAACTGCACCTAAAAATACTTCAGTTTGATACACAACTACATCTTGCATCATCTTACAGCAGAAGCCTCTGAAATGTGATGAAACAATGCTGATTCACTGTGACAGGAGATATAATTTTAGTCTTTCAACACAGAATTTTAGCAACTGAAAAATGCTTTCCAATCATCTTCAGCAGCACACAGGAACATCAAGCAATGCTATTTTCACTTTTCAGAATTAAAATAAGGACATGCAAACTCTGTAAAACTTTTCCTTTCCAACATACCCGTAAAGAGCTGAAGGTTAAAGAGAGCACTATCCAAGAGAGTCATTCTGGAAAACATTAACTCACAAGAAAAAGAAGGGAATAAAATTTCATCCACATTTTTGAAAGGACATAGGAAAATTTTCAAGCTTGTTTTCCTAACTTTCTGGACAAGGCATTTATACTCAAACTGTAAACACTGCTTGCTGTTGTCTGAAGCATGGAGACACAGTTAGGAAAACCAACAAATATAAAAATAATGTGACAGCAAACTTTCCTGTTGAGAAATAGCTTTCACTAGGAAACATTTGCACCAATTTCTTGTATGCATTGGTTAAGATGGCTGACTTGGCAGTTATGTATAAGGTTGGACTCAGTGATCTTAAAGGTCTTTTCCAACCTAAACGATTCTATGATTCCAAGATGTGGAACATACTAAAATGGTTACTTCCTTTTTTTTTTTTTTTTAATAGTTCGCAAGGGAAACTGAAGGTATATTAGATTCATTCTCTCTTTTCCCACAGTTTAATGTTAACAAGAACTTGGCACAGGTACTTACTTGACACATCTACATCTATCTCTGACTCTGCTCTGCATCCCCATTCCAAACACTGATCTGCTCAGGATCTAACTTCTCCTTCCTTGAGAAACATCCCTAATAGCATTTCCCCCCAAAATTTAATTTTTTGGAAAGTATATCCTTCCAAACATCCCAAGGTTCAAACCCAGACACACGCCATTTTGCTCACAATCTGAAGATGCTTTTATTTCAATAACAAATCGCCCACCTGGTGATTCTGAACTAACGCTTCCTTTCCCACTTCTCACAGACTGTTTCTTCCTCTTCCCTAAGAAATGTGTTGCAATAATAACAGTATCTCCCACTCTTCTGTGATGACAGCTTATGCCCAGTTCTGTATTCCTGCAAAACTCCCTCCCCGCTTACTCACACGGGATCTCTTTGAGTTCTGGGTAACCAGATTTTCCCAACGCCTTCACAAAGCCTATCACTGTGACATTACTTTGTATATCTTAAGAGTTATCTTTGTCTTTCTGGTTGTCACTTCCCCAAGGCAAAGGCAATGTTTTTCCACAAGTTCTCTTTAGTGCTGATTATATCACACAGACAATTTTTAATTACCTTTCTGTTCAGAGCAACACCATCTTCACAGTCCAACACTGCACAATCCACATTTAGTGATGGGATTTTTCTTATCTTCTTTTCATCATCTGCAGGTACATACAGCACAGCTCGTCTGGGAACATACTTGTGTGATGATGTAAAGCGATAACTAAGCTTAGGAACACCAGCTGGCAGGGGAGAATCCACCCTGTAAAGGATATTGTTGAAATTAGATTATTGGTAGCAATGCTGTAAATAATACTTGACTATATTTTAAAAGCAAAACATTTCTACCTAGATAATGGCTAGTTTTGGACTATTTGTATATATTTTTTCCCCTTCGGAAAAGCCAAATTAGGGAGATATCAATATTACAGTTAATTGCAATATAAAACTCCAAAATCACTGTGTTCAATAGAAGTTGCAAACACAATTGAAGACTTGGCAGGGCTGAGATTTATCCAAGCAGCCTTAATTACACTGCCCATTCTGGGTGCTACGGCAAGTATGAAATACAGAAAAGTGGTGGTTGTTTTTTTCCCTGTCATAGGAGTCCTCTGTAGGATGCAGACTGTGCTGGGAAAGGATCAGGACTGCTTTGGGGAGGAGGCTGCTATCTGCCACATTTCCTCCAGGAGCTGGATGCCATGCTGTGAATGAAAGCAGGGGTCCTGGTTAAAACAAGCATAGGTTTGTGAAGTTCATTTTGCAACCTTAGCATTATATCAACAAATGCATTTGCATGGAAATTTTAAATAAGCAAGATGGATGGAGGGGGAAATGAAGAAAACAATGAAAACCCTCGCTACTCTCTTCAGACCTTCAGATCCATAGCACAGACTTCCACTAACAGAGTTCATAAACCCACCAGCATCAGCAGCAGGTTTTTGGCTGTGGTGTCTTTTAAAATTTGTAGATGCTTTGTGCACCACACTTCAGCGCAGGTGTGAGCCTTTGGTGCCACATGGCTTCAGAGGATAACATCCCTGTGGCCCATAAGTGTGAGGTCTGGGTGGTCTCCACCACATGCAGACATTCCTGGTGAGGGCTCAGCTATCCCACTCCAGGCAGGAACTGGGTTAGTGCACTTGGAGGCTGTGGGACTGCCAGAGGAGGCTGCTCTTGAGTGTTGTGGGGAGCTTGCTTTGATCCATAATTACAAGAACAGAGAAATAAATTATAGAGCATGTCACTGTGTTTCTTGGCCTTCCAAAAAAAACCCCCCTTGCCTTCTCCTCTTCCTCCCCACTGCATGCTGTACCCCCAGGCCTATTCTGCTACATCAAAGACGAGGACAAAATAAGACAATTTACCTTCATACTAAGCACAAGGCACTTACACCACAAAATAATCCTAC
The DNA here is from genome assembly GCA_013389925.1 of Aegithalos caudatus. Lineage (NCBI taxonomy): Eukaryota > Metazoa > Chordata > Aves > Passeriformes > Aegithalidae > Aegithalos > Aegithalos caudatus. Next base: position 108,503 of record WEIU01011346.1, on the reverse strand, counting down.
CATATAACACCACTATGCATTATCATGCATATTATTCAGCACTTTGAATAATGCAAAGCTTTCCTAGCACCATGCTGAACATGTCATTATTGTATCATGTCAGGGACCCATGCATTTTCCTATGTCCCTCTTAATAATGTTTCCCAAGTTGCTAGACTTGGACAACACGTGGCTACGTATGTGGGTTTTCTTCAAAGCAAACATGACTAACGCTCTCAAATGCTTGGAAATTAGTTCAGTCAATTTAAATCAGAGCCAATGTGGTATGTCACTGACAGACCACTGCAATACTTGCCTTTCTAAGCTGAATCTGTTGAAGAACCCACTCTTTCCCTTTAGAGTGTGCACCCTAAAAGCTGAATATAAAACTTGGGTTAAAAATATGAAGAAAGCTTTTTATCACATTTTACCTCAGTAAACTAAATTGAAAATATTCCATCATCTCATCTACTGCATCTCTGCCTATCCTGTGTGGATCCACTCTGAGACCCTACAAAAACAACTGCCGGGCTCTTCTGGTAATGTTTAATTCAGTTTAAGAAATGGGACACCTTGGTAGTTACACAGAAATTATTTTATTAAAAGTGCTAGTGTTACCCTTGTTAATAACAGCAACAGCTTCAAGATTCAGGTGGTGGAGGTCCTCCACGTCAGCTGGAGACATGCAACTGAGATTTACTGGGCCCCTCCAAAGTACTGTCTTTGGCTCTCTCTCACAAACTACTTCACATTTCCTGCTTCAGGCTGAAGTGAGGATGGTAATAGAACTTGTGGCAACTCAAGTGGCTGCTAGATAAATCCACTTAATCTCATTTTCTTGCAGTAGTACACTTTGGGAGAGCAAGGACTAGGTGGAAGAGTGGTTTATCTCAAATGGAAAGAGGAGGATCTTTTTTCAGTGTGACACAGAGGTCAGTAAAGAAATCTGCAGTCCTTCCCTATACATATATGAGAGAACAAAAGTGATTAGTTTCTATTCTCTTTCTCTGATGGCTTCAGCCTTGTGGTTCCCAAGGGCACAAAGGAGTCAAAGAGCTCAGCCCATTAATAGTTAACTCCAGCCTAGAGCCAAGCAGCCCCTGAAGCACCCTTAATGACTGCCTCTCACCAGCCCTCCAACCCGCCAGAAACCTGATAGACGTGGCTAACACCATAATCTCAGAGCATGCTGAGATGAGATGTATCTTCTGTCACTCGTTTCCCAGGATTTCTTCTGGGCTGTCATCAAACCAAGGGCTGTTTGACCAGCCGTTTTCCCTCTCACTGCTGCAAGCCCCAAGAAGGCAGTCCTGCTCTGCATACCACACACACAATGGCGTGCAGTGTTGTGTAGCTGAAAGCACCATTACCTGCAGACCAGATTTAGTCAGGTGTCACCATCCAGGTCTATGAACTTGTGTTTAGATGGAGGAGCACTACAGCTTCCTCAGCAGACCACCTGATCCAAAGAAATTATAGACTTGATCCATTAAAACGCCATCACTTAATAGGCTTAATGCTGGAAATGCTACTGCCTGGTGACTATTGGTGTCTTCTCCTCATCTAAACAACTTTTAGCCACGTGGACTGAAACAACAGCTTTCTCAGGTCATAAATTACTATTAAAAACATATTGTTGGTGGGATATCTTAGCAAGTTGAAGAAGAAATAATTTTTATAAAAGGTATGGTCAGGAAAAAAATATATACAGCAGGAGCTGGTGTCGGTGGACCAACACAGAATCCTTCTCCTTTTAAAACTAAACCTCTAGAAATATTAATCTAAAATAAGAGCTTTTAGCAAATATCTTTAGGTATAACTGCAGTAAATGGTATCACATGCTATTTCTTTGCCATATATTCTTTGACATATATTCTTTAATTATCACTGTGCATTTTCCTTACAAACTCGTATTTTATGTCCTACAATAAAAAAGCAGAGGAAGACAGATTAATTAATAGATCCATTTGTCTATAGACTTATTTTAAAAAGTGGCAGGGCTTGGGGTGCTCTGTATATGAGCAGTTAGCTACTCTGGTAGGAAACACTCTCCTGATTATCTTGACTTCTGTTATTTTGATAGAACAAAAAAAATCCCCAGCAGTTGCTTTTTTAGGACAAAAACCCACACAACACTGCAGTCTCGATTATACTGTTAACCCTGTGCCATAAAGAGGAGGAAAATCTTACATATGTTTCCTGGCTCCAAGTATTTTAATGATTCAAACTAAGCTTGACTATGTTTTAAACTAAACACATGGACAAAAGCCAAGTGAATTTGCTAAGACAATGTTTCTTCCTTTAAGCACTGTAAGTTAAAACAAGGACTAGGCTATTGGGTAATGCTCATTAAATTGTTTTACAGCAGCATATTTTCATTCATAGCATCTGGCAGCATGCTGAGTGCTCTTGGGTCTTGGAAATAAAGCTAAATTTCTTCAGCAAACATAGCACTCTACTAAAGTCTTCATCAAATATGTAAAAGTAGCTGGCAAGTTAAACTTACTCATGGTCCTCTGAGAACAATTTCACCCAAGAGTGAATAGTTCATCCTCAGGAAGGAGAAAAGGAAACCTATTTGACTACTAAGAGACACTGCAGTTTGCAATGGCAGCCATACAGCGTGACTATGAACAGTGAAATTACCCCAAATTATGCAAATTTCCCTGCTGTAAACTGCATTTTGACATTCCAGCATTGCTCATACTCATACACATACTTAATGCACACACCTGTGCAGTCACATTGGAGCCAACAACATATAGCTCACAAAGTAAAGTACTCGCACAAGTGATTTCCAGCACTTTAACCTGTGCCTCTGTTCTCTGTTTATTTGCTAAATCAAATCACCCCTGGAAGATCTGCCAAAACATAGAAAAATATTCATTGCTCAGTTGGCCAAATCTTTCCTTCTACAATCTTTGGCATAGTGTTAGCAAAGTGTTTGCAAAGAGCATTTTAGACATTTCACTAAAATTATTTAAAAATCTGAATAATTTCCACAACATGTATTTTTGACCTCTGTGCATTGTAACTGCATACCATGTTATCTCTGGAGCTGTGGAGTAAGGACAGAAGTGATCCAAGACCCACAACACTCCCTGATCAAGAACCAACTAGAGCAGGAAAACCTCCTACAAATTATTTCTGCAATACATGAAAAAAAACCCAAAAACCCACTCCGGAGAAAACATCATGGTTTTCCTGTGTTGAATTTACCGGGGAGTAGCACATCACCGCACACAAATAATCTGCCAAAAACAAAGGAAACTTCTACAGAATTACAAAGCCCTGCAATTTGCATAGTAATTCTTTCTAATTAAGAAAAGAAGATACAAGTTGTTTGTTATAAACATCAGCAGGCCCTGTGCAAATACGAAGGGCTCGCAGCCGCGCTGAGTATTTGTCGAATCAAAGCGACTCGCTGGAGAGTTTTATTGGTACAGCTGCGGCACATGCATTTTATCACACATGCTAATAATCCTGGTTATGGCACTAACATTTTAATCATTTGTTCTCTGGGCTTGTTTCTCAAACAATTAGCACTAATGAATGGCCAAAATACCTCGGATCATATATGTCTAATTGCAGTCAAGAGCGGTTATTGTCCGCATGTACATTTCAATTCACCTCTGGGGATAATGTTTGTTAATTGTATTTCTTTATATGGCAAGTGAAAAAAGGCTGTTCACTCAAAAAGGGACTAAGTGTTCTCTTCTTTCCCTTTGTTCCCACAAGAAGCTAAAGTCACTTCAAGAGGCACTTAATCCCATCATCCATGGTTACAATTGCCTTACAGCATCAATCAAAAAGAATCTGAAGTAAAATGATGCAGCTATATTGTGTAATTAAAAGCAATTCAGGTAGTTATTACTTGGGGCATTTTCCAGGTCCAAATACTTAAAATGGCACTGCGGGGATTCTAAATACTGTAGTGTTTTAAATTTGGTGAACTACAATATCTCACAGAGAAAGGGAAGGAATATGCAAAAAAAAAAAAAATCTCCTAGTGTGTATTGTAAAGCAAAAGAAAAGAGGAGGAACAGCTAACGTTTGAAGTGACAAAATCTACAAGTCTCCATATAAAAGGGAAATAAAAATATCAAGAAGAGAGAAAAGGAGAGGAAAAAGAAAAGGACAGCAGTTTTCAAGGAAAAGAAATTCCTTGTAATTGTTAAAAAGTTAACATGTGAAAAAATGCTAACATTTCCTCGAACGGAAAACAAAAGCTCATGTCACAAGCTTTACCATCAGAATGCAGGTCCCCAAAATCTCAGTGCTCTTCTAGTGGAAATAAATACGGGTAAAGCAAGCAGTTCTTCTTTAGGGGGAAAAAAAAAGGGGGAAGAAAAAGGAACTACTTCGGTTAAAAGTGAAGAGTTATGATATTTACTTTTGAATAAAATGTAAGCGAAGGAACTTTACATAACAACTGCCGCTAACCCTGATCCAATTATGCTGAAATTAAAACTGGGGGGTTATCAACATACCAAACAATCAACTTTACATTTTGATTTCTTCCTTTGTTCCAGACTCAGTACGGTCATTTCCCTGACCCTCAAAAAACTAATTAAGAAACCCCCCAAACCCAAGCCCTTGCCAGGGCAGGCAGAAGCCACCAGCTCTCATGGTCTGAGATCTCTTGACAAGCAGTTTTCTTTACCAGGAGAGGCTTTGTCTGATTTTAAACTTCCCACCATAAGGCTGATACTATCTTGCACAGATGTAATGTGAAGATTAATTCTCCCGAAGCTGATGGAAGACATAAAGGTACAAAACTGGCCCCCCAAAAGTGTGAAGAAGGTAAAAGAATAAACCCTACCACTTCCACAGCATCCTAAGGGAGACAGGCGGTCTGCACCCAGCTGTGGGGACTGAGAGTGGTGAGTTGAAGAAGCATTCACAAAAACTCAGCGAATTAAGAAATTTAACCCCGGAACAACCAGCTTTGGATATCAAAAGGGACAGATTGGAGGGGGTTGCTCCTGAGAGTGCTTGCCTGCTGGAAAAACCGTAGCAGGAAGAAATGAAAAGGGGGCTTCCAAGTGACCCTTCATAAGCGCTCACTCCAACAGATCAGGACACATCGCATTATAGCCAAAAAACAGAGAGCTGAACCAAATGGGGAAGGGAGAGCCCCACTGATTAAAAA
>WEIU01011346.1:65767-103038 GCA_013389925.1 Aegithalos caudatus | reverse complement strand
AAAAAAAAAAAGACCTTTTATTTACCCCACCATGTTCTTTCAACTACATTTGACCCTGTTGTTTTGGTTCACTCTGAGCTCCATCATGCCTCAAATTGCTTTGACTGAAGATCAGGCATTTTTTTCTTCTCAATTCAAAATGGCCAAATTAGACAGCTAGGATAAAAATAAAAGGACCACTGGCTTCTCACATTACTAACGTCTCCTGTTTTCAGGGCAGCAAAAATGGTCTGTTTGTGAGGAAGACGAGATGCTACGGTTCTTTGACTTAAGAAGTGAATTTTAAAAGAGATTTAAATAATGGCTCAGGGTGACAAGGGCTGCTGCTTCCTACTAATGGCAACAGGCTGCTCCTCTCGGGCAGCCTGTGTGTGTGTGTGTTTGCTATCATCCAAGGTTAATTGGTGTCCTGTCTTGGGAAGCTTTAGCATATGTGACATACAGTTGAGGCTTTGCTCCCTTCCTTACAGTGTGGATAACTCTGAATAACTTGTCATGCCCATAAAGTACTCTCGAGCTGAGTTGTACCTTGCTTTGCTTTTACCATTGATAAAGTATCTGGCTTCTTCGGGTGCTTTCTGCTGCTTAATCAGACCCACAGCACTGCAGGGCAATGGAAAAGCACTGTCTGTGTGTAACACATTCACTTTGCCACTTGCACCTAAGGAACATGTAGTTAAGATAACAATTTCCCTGTCTTCCTAAATATAAAGATATAGAAATAAACACCAAGTATGGACAGTTCTTGTTTTAAGAAAATTTAAAGTGCTTTCACTTATTTAATTAATTCAGTTCCTAAGTTGTATTTTTAAAATCTACAACACTGTAAAGAGATTTTGCAAAACTTTGTTTAGCTGTGTGTTTTCTTAAGGGAAACTTGCATTACATTTTTTTGACAGAATTGCAACTATCAGCTGCAACAGAAATTTGCAACTTTTTAAATAACAAAAACATCCCACAATAAAGATGAAGATCCAATACCAATATTGAGAGATTTAGAAAAAAATACACCTTTTTTAAGGTGAAGAGAAGTAAGAAGTAAGAAGATACTGCTTTGGATGTATGATGTTGATGGATGATTTGTTTTGATTTACTTGGTTTTGGGTTTTGTGTACAGACAAATACATACCAAGTGTTATCAGAGCTGTGTGGCACAAAGGAAAAAGCATGCCTTTTAGAGGCTGGGAATCTTCCAATTCAGGGGGAGGACCAGGCATATATAACCAACAAGCTGTCCTGGAACATCTCATGCCAAAATCTGTCTTAGAAAGTGACTATATAAACCTCATATGTCTGCAATGGTTACACTATTATACATTCAGACCCATTCTGGTGGCCTCTGCAGAAAAGGAGGGAGAGAGAGAAGAGACCCTTTATGTCACTGTAAAACCACTCTTGGATCTTCCAGTTCTCCCCTCCATCTTATCATCAGGTACTTACTTTCCTTGCTCCTAATTCTGCCCCAGCCTTTTCACACACTGAATTTGCACCACCCATCTCGGTGTACATACACAAAAATTGGTAATTATGTTTGGGCAGAATATCTTTTCCTACTGAACATGCTTTTCCCCTCTTTTCTTCCCCACTCCCCTCTATTCCCTCCGTGTCGGTTCCCACACCAGGACACTGGGAGCATCCCCACTACCGAGCTCTTGCAGCCCCTGCCACTGGTCCAGCTGTGTGCGCATTGACTAAATGCTACAAGGTCAAGATCGAGACCAGGATTCAAAAATTCCACGCTAATTACTGTGATTAAAGTCCGAGTCCCAGACTCATCCAAAGACTCCTGAGCAGTTTAGGAGCAGGCTGCTAATGAGGTATATACAAAATAAGAAACAGGCACTTGATAAAGTCAGAATCAATAAAGTGCCATTCCCGCCTGTTAAAATGATCTTGCCATCCATAACAGAGAGTCACTACGCTCACCAGAGCCTGTGCAGGTTAGATATCCAGGTCTGCATGGCATGAGAGAAATGGAAAACAGTACAGTCCTTGAAATCACTTCTGATTTATATCTGAGTTAAAATAAAATTACACTACAGTTGTGACTGACAATATTTAGCAGAAGGAAATGAATGGAGTGTCAATATACTAGTGCTGCAGAAGTCAGAAGAAAGAAGGAATTTGTCATCCACTTTGGGTCTTTCAGAATTTCTGATTTTTTATTACAAACTTGTCTTTATAGTTTTGGTTGTGGTGGGGATATTTTACAAGCTGAAGGTACCTTCACACTTGTAAGAATTTTTCACTGTAGACCATATTTTATCTCCATTTGCAATTTACATCAGTTCTACACTTAGTCAAGCCACAAACATTTTGATGATTCTTGCACTTAGAAACATAGGTGAATTATAATACAAAATAAAGCACAGACACTTTTACCACATAGAAGAAGAAAACAATATTGCAGTCTTCCTCTGCATTTTGAAATTGCTCCTGTAAACCCACTTGGGCATGTGCCTAGCCCAGAGAAATCAAAAGGACTAGTCAACACTTACAGTTAACCATGTGCTTAAGTGCCTCCAGGACTGGAGATTAATTTTGAATTATGAAACTGTTCAATTTTCATGTGTTCTTAGGCTATACATGGGTCAACCTGCTTTTTTCAGGTTTTCATCTAGAGACTTGTGTAAAATTGAGACTTAGATGTATACAGATGCAATCCAGGTGGTGAATATCTTTTAAAAAATATAAAGATGCTCAATTTCAGCTGGGGGAAAAAAACCAAACCTGCATGATATTTTCAGAATAAGATTAAAAATAAAAATATTATTTATGTTTAGCCAAGCATTATTCTGTAGAATTATATTATGCAGAGGAATTATTAAGTCAAAGAATTATTTTGTATTAAACTGGACATATTCAGAACATTTTCTGCACCAAATAACTGAGCAGCGAAGAACAATTTAGCAAGCAATTAGTAAATATTAAAGTGCTGAAGAACAGAACTATAAAACTACAATGCACTGCAATTACATAAAAAAAAGAAAATGTTGTAATTACATCAAAGCTGATGCAATATGACAGAAAAAAGAACGAATACACAATGCTATTAGTTCAACAGCAATTGTGGCCACACTAATTGAAAACCAACTGTTCTCTGTTTTTGAATACAAGCCTGGTGGAAATTTTAAAATATTTCCTAAGCGGACGATAAAGAAGAACATTTACAAATCCTGCAGTGCTCCAGGCAACACTTAACTTTGGAAATGTCTACAGGCAGAAATACTACCCTGCAATATGGCTCAGGATGGCACAAACAAGCATCTGTGTTTATTTTTTAACTAGTGGATTTATAAGAGCAATGAAATCCCTACATAAGCATTTTATATTGACCTGATATGGACTTACTGTTTTAACCAGCTTTTTAACTAACTCCACAAGTTAATAAAGGCAACTACATGAATCCTTACTGCCTACACATTAAGATAAGAAAAGCATTCATTAAGCAATATCCAGACTGTTTTAATTACAGGAATATCATTCTTATTTGTAGTATAATGTTTGTTAAGTACAGTATAACATTTTCTTAAAATGCCCCAGAGGCAGTTAAACTCTTGATTAGCTATTAAAAAAAAAAAAATCTCCCTTAACTTCAATCGCAGGAGTTAATGCCTACTGCAATGACATTCCAGCACTTTTAATCATGCAAAAATGTCATATGCAAATCTTATTAACCATGAAAACATTATATAAGATCAAATGAATCTTCTGTGCTCTTAGCACTACTCAATGTTAGCAAAATGTTGGAATCTTTCTATGATGATTGTGGTAGTAACAATAATAAGTCCAGCCCTATTTCCTTTGAAAATCACATCAATTGAAAACCAGCTCTTATTTTATTAATCTCAAAATACAGCAAGGAATTCCCAAAAATTCTGACTTCTATATTTTCATGCCTTTAACTACATCTCTGTTCTATTATCCAATCATACCAAACAAGTAGCAACGGGTGGATTAAAAAACATTATAAAGACAGAAGCCTCATGATCTCCAGTAAATAAACACTTTATTTAAGTGCTTTATTATTACATAATGAAACTTCTTTTTTTCCCCTGCCTTTTCCAGTACATTACAAAATGTAACATTATTACTGTTATTGTACTGAGGACAATGAAACATCTACATTCTCTTCAGTATTTGTTCTGCAGCTGCCCCTTATTCCATATATCTCTTGGAAAAACAAGCTGTTCATTTTTATTTGTTAAGATCACCAAGAATTTTAAAAAATCATGGACAACATGATGCATTAAAAATTGCACTATTTTTAAAGTGCATATTGAAACATTATTTTCTGGTTCTGTGTCCCTGAATTTGTAATTTCAAGCTTTTTCAAAGACAAAAATTTTCCTGAAAAATAAAAAATAAGTTAAAGGTGAAATTTCAGGAATCCAGGATTAAAGGAAATAACAAATACAGTGATGTTAATGATAAATAGGTGACAGTTGTCAGCTCATTTTGATCTTTCACCTAAGCAGCTGAAGGATAATTTTGTTATACAGGAATAGGCATGCCAAACCCCAACTCAGCAATGGCCCTCCAAAACCATCACCTTAGTAAGGTTAGTAAACTAAAAATTGCAAATTTAGCACCCACCAGTCTCTTCAAGCTCAACATCTCTCTCTCCACAGAGTTCCCCATAGGGAGTGATCAGCATTTGCTACCCTGAAAGGGCCAAACCCCCACTCCACTGAGCTGGTGGGTCATGTCCTGCCAGCCCATGGGTGCATATTTGGGGGACGTGGTCAAAGCCCTGGGTGCACCTTTCAAGGGTGGTTTCAGCCATAATCCTCCTCCTGACTCAGGCAGCTCCTGATGTCCCTTGAGGAGGTGAGCACACCATGGGGAGATGAACCCCACCCCAGGGTGTCCACAGCAGGGAACCAATTCCAAGGAACACATTGGTCATATATTACAGCCTGTGCTACCATGCATTAGCTTTGCTCTGTAGGCAAGCTCAGAGACCATAAAGGTGCTGAACCTACCAGGCAGATAATATGAATGTGTGATGGAGGATAAACATCAGTCAAGGAATACATTTTAACACTAAATCAGGGGATTGCTATAGCTATTTTTTAGCCCTATTCCTAAACTACTCTCATAATTTAATTCTCTCGACATTTTCAGAACTCTTCAGATTGGCTTTGCCACATCCCAGGAAACTCAAAAACCTGTCCCAAACCCATGGCTCTCAGGTCCCTGTTTCAGATCCCCCACTTAGAAAGTCCCATCCCATTTCATGGTCAGTTCATCATCAGCATGGACATTTTAAAAAATCATCGAGACTGAAAGTCAGATGGGGTGAAAATCAACTTCTCTGCAAATCAGTATGATTTTATTTTCATAAAAAAAAAGGAAGAATTAAAAACAAGGTCAAATTATCAGGTAGAAGCTCTTTTTGGGGGGGGCACCTGATGGGGCTCCAAGTGCAAGTGCAAGCACTCTTATTTTATTACATGCTCTGTGGAAGTTTCTTATCTGTATTTCCCAGGTGAGATTACTTGTGTGGTTATGGTTCCTATAACACATATTTACTGTGGCCAGTGAACACATGAAAAGGCCCAGTGACACTTAGGCAAAGCTAAAGAATGAAAGATGCTCCCCTCCTCAACAGCCTTGTTCCACAGGATGCCCCTTTCCTCCCAAACATCACGGTTCCGTTATATGTGGATTTCCTATGTCACTGCATCGTAACACACACCTTCATCATTGGTTCCCCTCTCTTAAAACTAAATTTTAAAAAACAGCCCTGTCCTTAATGCCTGCCTAGAGGGGAGGAAAGAATTGGACATTAGAGAGAAGAGAAATTGGCAGATAGGGAAGGCAAGAAAGAGACAGAAGAAGAGGTCACCGAGCACACAGCTTGCTTGGGAGACCCATGAAGAAGAAATTCTTCCAACTGCCTTAGTTTAAGAGTGAGGGTTTTCCCCCTCTAAATTCTTGACACAGGCTGTTCAGTATTTATTTAAAAATAAGTGAGGAAGAAAAATCCACTGCATCCCTTGCAATCTGCACATATAAAGATAATGGCTTTTAGCTGATAATGATGGTACATTATAGTTAAGCAAAAGTCCTGGATTACCTGAAAATAAAATCTATAAGGAGAAATAGGATTAAATCTACTTCCACATAACAGTTTTATGACATTTAAATGAGCAGCTGTGTTTCTTTAAGTAAGTGTTACAGCATTCCACATCTGTGTAAAAACTGAATGACAAACAGGCTCTCTCAACTCACTGATACATAACCTTGTGAGGAAAAAAAATCCCAGTGAAAATGCATAAAGGCATCGCTTGGCTTTCCTTTAAGTCTTCTTTAACAACCTGTGTCATGAATACAGGTTTAGGCTTGAGGAAATAAGACAGTTAGATGACATAAGTCTTTTGTCCTGTCCTGGATAAAGAGAAAAATTATTCCATTACTGAGTCAGCCAACTTCTTTTTTTTGGGTAACATTTTAGATATATTTCAGCGCAAAGGCTTTGAGACACAGTTTAATTCTGCAGGGCATGCCAATAATCTGTAAGAATATTAAGAAACAGTACCTCCCAAAGTTGATATTATATAGTAGGAATTTGGATGGTTTGAACCAGTTTAGTCTCACTTGCTGCCTTGTTTGCCATCATCTGTTTCCTTGCTGATAGGAAGAATGTCATGGATGTTTCAATTTTTATCTTCTTCCTGAATAACAGTTTAGTTGAACTGGTGTCTCAGTAATGGCAAAATTTGTTGACAGAGATTAACATCAGATGTGGTGAAAAAAAATTGTGGCATATCTACTCTCTTTTCTAGAACACATCCAGCAGGCAAAGCCTTCCTCCTTGTCTGTGTCATTTGTGTTTAAAGGAGAACATGCAAAACAATGACCTCACTAGTTCTGTGTGCAAGCAAGAATGGAATGTGAGTCTCCAAGCAGACATTTAAATAGGCCCACCCTTAAAGGTAAGGTTTTCTTTTGGCCTGCAGCCACAATAGTCAGAGGCAAATATTTATATGTGTGTGTGCTCATGTTTTTATTTTTATGTACTGTATATATCTATCTACCTACACAATCAATTTATGTATTTGTGCACATATAAATGTACATATATAAATGTACACATGTGTGTATATAAGAAGACCCAGCATGGCATAGTACAACAGCAACACTGATCAGTGCAAAGTGGCAAAAAAAATTGACTTCCATAAATCCAAGGAATAATAAAACTGTTTTTCCCCCAACTTTTAGTCTGAAACATTCCTCATACTTTGCTGGAAAAAACTACCTCTTCCTGCATCTCCAGCAAAAGCACTCGAGTGGGAATTCTCCAGCAGAATACAAAGTTTCCCCAGGACTCCATATATACTAGACTGAAGGCTGTTCCACCATTATTTATCAATGGCCCTGGTTTGCTTTTGTAAGGCTTGAGGTCTTTGCATCACACTTTGCATCCACACAAATCCTGGGCATCCTGTGTATCTTGAAAGTTCAGGTGTGACCCCACGTATTTACAGACTGAAGCTATGTCTCAGTGAGCCAAAACAGTGCTGTCCCTCACGTTACTGCTGTCTTTGACAAATCCCTGCCAGAATAAACAAGCCACGTGTTTTTTGCCAGAAGTGACACTCCTTTTTTCCACTTCATCTCTTGGAGCTCAAAATTTTTAGCCACGAAAAAGCGAACACACATATCCTCTTTTCCTTGACCCTGCTCATGCCCTCAAAGGAGGGAATTTAGGGGCTGTTTCACCAATTCTCTATGTATATGTTAATAGGGGGGAAAAGACTAATGGCTAAAACAGGCATTTTTAAAGCAGTACCCAGAGGTACTGAACCACAAAAGTGGAGGGTTGGAAGAATTTTTTTCCCACCATGACAGCAGTCATACATGCAAACTTGAGCATTTTGAAGATGTTGTTAGATTTTGATCCACAAAAAGGATATTATAACTGTTAGTAAGTACATTTATACATGCCTCTGTGGCTTGCATTAGTTTGAAAAATAACTAACCAGTAGTTAAATTGCATGTGGTTGTAATTATACTAATCTTCAAATAGTCTTTCATTATTTTCTGACCTCTACAAAAATGTTCCTATTATGAAGAAAACAAACAGAAGACAGATTCCAGACTAGGACAGATTGAATTATGGAGAAGTGAAGATAAAAGAGGCTGGAGAGACAAATAAGGTTTCAGGTGGCTGCAGTATATTTATTACCCTGTTATTTTAACAGACATTCACATATTCATTCAAAATACACTTCTATTACTCTCTACACCTTTTCCATCGCTTGGAAACAGCAATCAACAAACCAATGTTTCACCTACAAGGAATATTAGGGTGGATTTGAAAACAGGGAAGATGGAGAACTTTGTAAGACTTAGTTTATGTTTAAGGGCCAAGTAAGGAAGAAGCCTAAAAACTATCTACAGGAGGAAGAGAATGAAAAGGTAATTGTAAGCTGCAAGAAGCCAGGTCTGGCAGAGTAATGAAGTAAGGAAAGTCCAGGACCTGGCGACTACAGACACGAAAAACTGAAGCTGACAACATGCATCAGGCAGCTCTAGAGGTGAGCCAAAACAAGAGAGGCAGTCCTGAACAGCCAGCACACAGCAAGGCAGGATGGCCCAATTGGCCCGGGAGAGGGGTGACAAATGCATAGGGTCTTGGTGAGACAGCCTCCGGGCACCACAAGGAGGAATGGGTTTTGGTTCTGTGCAAGTGGCAAGGAAGACTTTGCCAGGATATGTCCCCAGCCAGCCACCACAAAAGACAAGGAAGGATTGTGGGAGAGATGAACAAGGAAAAGAGGTGAAACCATGCAAAAGAAACCACACCATCAACCAGGGATGCAAAAAACGAGACATAGTAGACATTTACTAAAGAAGTCTGAAGAAAACAAGGTCAAAGGCAAGAATAAAAGAGCAAGGTGAAGATGTAATTTAAAGGGAAAAAAAGGAAGAAAAAGGAAGAAGACAAGGCCAGTGAAGATTTTTGTGAGGGAAGAATCAGCAAAGTAGGGGCTGAGGAGTCTCTTGATGCAGCATCAGAGACAGAAAAGATGTATTAAGTCAGGGCAGCCACACGTATCACTTAAGGAAAACAGAGGTAGAGTGGCAAATATCTTTGAGGAATGAAGCAGTGGAAAGAGGATTCAATGATGGAAGCACGGGGGAGGAAGAGGAGGAAGAAAAAAGGAGACAATGGGATTTTGATTCAGCCAATAAGCTGAGCATAACGTGAAGAGGCTGAACACTTGTGTAATATCACTTGACTAGCCACCATTCTGAATCAGGGCCTGGTTCAGGAGCCTTCCAGTGAAAGACTGGGGAAGAAGATGTGTAAAACACACAGAACACAGTGGTTTAGTGCAGAGAATGGAAATTAAATGAGAACTTTGATGCGCATCCCAGAAGAAGCTCTTTTGAAGCCTTCCAAGTGTGAACTGTCACCTCCCTTCATAGAGAAAACAGAAAAATGTTTTTATTTGGCCTACACACTGATTTCCTGCACACAAGCAATCATTTTAATTTAGGCCTCTAGATTGTTTTGCCAGCACTGAATGTTGCATAAAAATAAAGAAACTTCAGCTCCCTGCAATGCAGTGTGACTGAACTTCCTTTCAGTAGCCAGAACTGCATCTATTAAATGTGTGAAATGATAAAGGTAACAGTGTCCAACAATAGAAAATGAAGCAAAAGGAATTTAGACCAACCTCAGGAACCAGTTTGCCAAAATTATGGGTGAATGCTAGGGAAAAAGGACAATTAATACAGGGACAGATGGCTAAGCAAAAACAAAAGCCATTATCTAAAACCTGGCTAAGGAAAGCTTAGCAACTGATTGTTTAACAGAAGGAATTAAAGAACTCTATCAAATATAGTAGTATCAATAGTTTGAATCATAAGGAATAAGAAAACAGAGGACTTGCTGTCATTTGTGGTAATATTAAATTCTTTCTGTGCTTACATTAAATATTAAGGTCCGAAAGTTTTATACAGAAACTGACATTTCCCATCCTTGTGAGAAGGTGGATTATAGAATGCAAACATACCCTAGGCAAATAATAAAAGCTTTAGTGACTTGACAAGTCTTAGAAAACCGTAACAGTGTTCTGCAAGTGGTCTACAGCTCAGGAGATCCTGCTGAAATATGACAGTCTTTCCCTCCCCTTTTGATTTCCGCCCCAGGCCCCCACCCTACCCCAAAATGCATGCATATAATCCTGGAAAACACTACTCAGATGAGACAACCAGTCTTTGGTTCTTTGGCTGTGTCCCCATGGGGGTGAAGGGCTACTCCAGAACAGCAGCATCATTTTTTGAAAGTGCCCCACCTGAAACACATCAGCTGATAGCCACCACTGGGAAAGAGTTGGGAGAAAAGCATGGGAAATGGTAAAAGGAAGATACGTTTCACATGTGCTTAGAGTCATGCCAGGATAGAGATCTGTGACCTTTGGCAACTCTTAGCAAAGGGAGGGTGTAGCACAGGCTCTGACAACCCACTGGCACCGCAACCTGAAGCATTCTCTGCCAAGCAGCCCATGTAAAACTGTATCTGTGGGAATCACAGCTACTCTCCATGTTAAGAGCAGGCATACACATTGCAGTCAAATCACTTGGTCACATACAAAAAGAATTAACTCCAAATAAATCTCTGAATCTCTGCCTGCAGCCTCAGTAGAAACTCTCTCAGGGGAGCACTCCATGAAAAGTTGCACAAGTTACGAAAATGAAGCCTTTCTAACAGCTCTACACAGCACAAAATGATGGCTAAACCTGTCTGCCATCACTGTCTGGTATGAACAGTTTGAACCGATAGGCCTCATTCATACGTGTAAGTGATGTTTGGTTCTTTTTGATACTTTTGCAGAACTTTAATTATTTTAGTAATTAGCTGACATGCATTGTTTCAACATATCACATCGCCATGGTGGCATCATCAGTTTGTGATAGAGGCTTCTTTAAGAAAAGAAACAGCTTCTTAATTTTTTTATTAAAAAAGTTAATGATTACAGGAACGCTGACAGTGTTGCTATAGTTACGACTATATCAGCCTTTCACTTACAACTCCCCGTTTTCAAGGGTCAATAACTCAGTTGTCAAAAATCCCACTGGGCAGTAGCCTGACATATCTTAGACATACATGAAACAACTGCATAAATAAAAATCAGCTGTTACACACTTGTGAACATTTTGAATCAAATCAGTCTTTCCATATAATATTTTGTGCATCTGACAGTAGGTTTTGTGGCTTTTTTGTACACATTTTTTGGCAGGCTGTTAGTCCTTTAGGTGCCCCAGCGTTTCTGGTAACTGCCAGAGGGAAAGGAAGAAGAGTCATCACTTTTTCCTCCAGCCATTTCATCCCATCCCACCAGAAAAGGAAGCAATTCTGGACGTACCCGCTATGCTCCCAACAAAACTTCCCCAGGATTTTCAGGCACAAAAGCTTCACACGCATGTGCAGCAGCTGGATTACCACAAAAGACCATAACGGCCCTAAGAGCCGTTACGGTGTATCAAGTGAGTAAACCGAAAACTAAGAAGGATTTACACAATGACCATAGTGGCTCCCTGGGAGCCGTTACGGTCTATCAGGTCAAAAATCCACTTTTCAAAGAGTGCCTAAATATGTGTATACCCAACAGGGCCTTGAATCTCCGGAGCAACTATCACATACGTTTTCAAAATCAGCCAGGGAAGAGAAGGGAGATTACACCAAACACCATAAAGAGAAATTTTTTACAATGAATAAAAGACATATCATGCAAATTCTAAAGGCCTATATTTAAATGGAAAAAAGTGGATATTACGTTGAGAAATAGGACATAACATGATTTCTTCATTGTCAAAACAGGTCCTTTGAGGTTTTTTCTTTTTATTTTTTTTTAAAGTTGAAGAAATTTCTGAAAAAAGAAATTTCCCACCAAAGCAAATCACTTTAAAACATAAAAAGTTAGGTTTCAAGAAGTATAGATACAATGCAATCACAGCTGGGTTCTGAGTTGCAGTTCTGCATTTCAAGTCTCTAGTCACGGCACAAGTTGGTAACAAGGCTCAGCTTTGCCTTCCTTTAATTCTCTCCCATTGTGTCAAAAAACGAACAAGTTATTCAAGACAGTAATTTTCTCCGTAAAAGTCACGTCTATTTTTTCTAAAAAGAAATCTGTAATAAATCATCAGCCTACTTACTTTTTCTTCTTCCCCTTCCTTTACATGACATATTTGTTCCTGCAGCAAACCTGTAAGAGAACACTTTCTCTCTATGACCTGAGATAACGGTAATGTTGAAAGAATGGCCTCACTTGTCAAAGATTAGAGGGCTGTCTGCAGCCTACACTCGTCTTTACTTCAGCCAAATAGGCCCAATAAATGCTAATACTCAGCATGACGCATTGAGAACGCTAAGCCTCAACACCGACTAAGAAGAAAGTATCACAAATTTACTGAAATTATCTATAGCACAATAGTGAAGAGAAGGAATTAATCAAAGTCTCTCTCTTAATGCAATGCTTGATTGAACTATCCCAATCCCTTTTTAAATAGGATAACCTAGTGGCAAGTGACCCCGATGACACATCCTAGAGAGGTACACAAGTACCACTTGTTCGATTTTTTTTCTTTTATGACCTCATTAAGAAGGATTTTGAAGATTGTTCCTGAGTATGAGAACAAAGTGTCTGAAGATATCTCTAGCTTTTTATGTCTTTAGCCTTTTGCTGTTGAAATGGATTTGAACAAGTGTTTATAAACTAAGTACATACACAAGCAAAAAAAAAAAAAAAAAGTCCTTAAAAATTAAATCGACTAAAGCTACCTTTTCTTAAATGCAAATACTAGCTAAGTCTCCAAGAAACAAGTAAGTTTTGCCAAGATGAACTCATGATTGCATCTACCCCCCACCCTGTTCTCCCTCTCTCTCCTTTCCTGTTATAGACCCCATTAATTAGATTTGGCGGCAATTTTCCCTTCCTTATCAGGGAAGACAGAGTCTGCCAAATCTGCTAGTGTGAAAATACTCCATCGCCAGTAACATTTTTTCCTAAGTGTTTGTTGATTCCATGCTTGGATTTAATATCAAGGATTATATTTTATAACCAGAAACAAACAAACAGATTTATAACTGAAGACCGAAAGGCAAACAGCAGAAAAAAAGCAAGCCAAGTACTGAACCTAAATGTAGCATTTTTATTGACTTCTTAGAAACCAAATAACCTGGCATATTAGTGTGTGCATTCTGCAACAGACATTCAGCCCCATTGTACTACTTAGAAGAGAATAAAAAGAAACCCTACTGTTTGAAATCCAGCGGAACATCCCCACAACAGAGCACAACTGTTCCCTCATGCATGAATGGGAAGGAGATGAAAGAAAAGATGGACTTCTGAGGTACAGCAAAAAACAAAGACAACAAAAGTGCTGATCATGAGGGAATGACACAACTCATTGCTGCAAAAAGGATGAGAGAAAGGAGCTCAAACAATGGTGCAGACAGCTAAGTGACATGTAGAAGAATTGAAAAATCTACAGAAGTGTCTTTTCTTTCCACACTTGATGAGAAACAATTAAATGTTGGTACATCTGTCATAAAAAAGATAATTGAAACCTGTTACCATCATTATAGACGGTAACTTAACTACCAAAACTGTAACTGTCCAATTAAGTGTTGCCCCCTCTGTTATCTATACCACTTGCTAAATTGAAAAACCCCTTTAATGTTGGTGATGATTTACCACCAGTATAGTTGTTACAAACCATGGACCTGAAATGGCACACTTTATAAGGTAGATATTTAGGCTACAGGGTACCTACACACACAGATGGGGGAAGGCAGGCATACACATGGGTTCATGCAGGCTCACATGCGTGAGCGCACTCATTCATGCACTTGCTCTTGCACACCCACCAGCAAGGACAAATTTTGCAAACAGATGAGGTTTTCGACAAGGAATCCAAAAAACCCAGATAATTGCCAGAAGCCTCACTAGGTGTTTACTCCCCTGAAAGTCCACCAGCCTGTGAAAACAACACCGTGCTAAACTAATCCACTGACTGTTGCTACTTGCTTGATAACGCACAACACTCCACAAAACTGCAAAGCAGTTATTGACCCTGTCAGAACACCTGATTAATGGATAAATGCTGTAATTGATTAGCAGAGCAGTGTGAATTAAAACAGAATACAGCATCAATAATGAGCCACTGACAAAAGGTAGCTGACATAAAACGTAAAATGGTAGCCTGCAGCCATAAAATGTAAAATAGTAGCCTGCAGCCATATCTCATCAAAGACATGCGTTTCTTAAAAACAGAAGAAAACACTACCCCTGAAAAAAACCCACAAGTGCAGTGTCCTGTTCTCTGCATTTTTTAGGCTTTTCTCTTGGTAATGATTAAACCACCAGCAAAATGTTATGGGAACTACTCAAGAATCCACTTCATACATCAAGCCAGGCAAGGCAGTTAAACGACTGCATTATCCTCTGGGTTTTTCTACCCTTAGAGAAATTCACTCTTCTCCATTTTATCCCAGTGAGCTGTGATTTTGGAGTGGCGTCAGGCGCATCCAAAGCTGCCATCAGTGGGGTGCACAGGCAAATCCCACAATTCATAGGTACACAAGAGAGCCCCACAACGGTGTCACACCAAGGAGACAACTTGGAGCTACAATCATCACATTGTTACACTTGTTTTCCATTCCCTTAAGGGCCTTAGGAGGCCAAATGATCCCACTTTTGTTCCTTTTTCTTTCTGATTTAATCCTCCTTTAAGGCCTTACATTATGCCTGACATTATATGAAATAGATTATATAGATTTCATACAGCACCCGCAAACACACACGTGATGTTTCCCTGCTGTAGGAAAGCAAGTTTGCAACACAGTGTCAGAAGCACCGAGTTGCTTCCTTTCATTGCAACCTGTCTTGGTCTTCCAGCTCTTTAGGCACTATGCATTACTCTGTGCATTAGGCAAGTTGACACACCTAATGTAATGCCATCAGACATATCAAAGCTGTCCTGGTACAAGCTGAAAATAACATTAGCTTGAGTAGAGCACTTAATGCAATTACGTTGCTCTGACTTCCTGAGCTAGCTCACTCAGAAGTAATTTAAGCAGTTCTACATGACACTGCATTGTACCCAGCAAACACAGCCTCTGCTCAAAATGGTTGTTGCTACAGGGTAAGTCTCTTGGAAGTCTCTATACATCCTTTTCCCTTTTAAAATAAAACCCAGAAGCTGTTAAACTGAAGATCCGTGCTTTTGATATGAAAAATATGAATAATGAATAAAGTGGCATTATTCCCTCGCAACAGTTGTTTCAAAATCCGTCAATCTGATGCCCATTTTACATTTCTCTGCAAAGCACAATGTATTTTTCTAGCAGTTCTAGAAATTTACAGATGTATATTCAGAGATACAGTCCTTTGGAAATCCACATCTTTTAGGATAGTATTTTCTTATTTTCATCAGCTAACCATGGGACTTATTTTGGGTGCAGAATACTTTTCTTCTTCCGCAGCTGCTTCAGGACTGTTACCTTTTCAGTGGCACCACAACTTTTGCAATTTAAGTATTTTACCAATTCAGGAGCAGATTTCATTACATCTCACATAGGTAAAGTATTACCTGTGTAGGTGATCCCTATTTATCAACCAAGAAAATCAGATCTTTCCAAAGAAAAAGCCATGTGTCTATGGGTTGGAAGATCTGCCCTCCCAACGTGCCTCTCCCTTTACTGACTGTAGAAGTTACCCTAACAACTTGCATTTTGAAAGCTACAGCTACATCACAAGGCTTTGGTCTTAGCAATTTAAAATAATTGCAATTAAGAAGGCTTTTAACCCTTCCTATTGTATTCTGCTGTCCTCAGTCCTCTGCAGCTCTTTGTGATGACCAAGGGATGGAGAAGCAAAATGTGGTCTGATAGGTTCTGTTCCCTACTGCAGAACGTCTCCAGTCCAGCAGGAGCTTCTTCACAAGCACCTGTTTGTCCTAAAACATGGCTGGACAAAAGGAGGGGCAGATCACTGTATATGAGTTTGTGTCCAGGAAGGGGATCCTGAGTCTCCCCTATTGTCCATGTTCTCCAAGAAGTCCTGTGTTTCAGGACACCAGCTGTTTTGGGGAGCACTGAGGCATAGGTCCGTTTCTGCCATATAAAATGCTATTGGCATTTCTGTCTTGCTGAGCTTCAACAGGAAGAATAAGGGATCTTTGATCAAAACAGCAAATGGCTGAACAATTTGAGCATTTTTAGAATTTGAACCTGGTCAGAGTGGTGGTGAGACTGAGCCTGGCTCTCACTGCTAGGGCAGGTTGGATAGCACTGGAATATCAGAAATACAGGCACCAAGGCACACCTTAAAAAAAAATAAACAAGGAGACCTGCTGACAGCTCATCTATTTCCTGGAATAACTGCTTTTCTTACCTGACTCCAGAGAGCCTGCTGGTGCTGGATCCCCAGTGCTGGAGGACAGCTGCCCATAGCTCTGATACAGAAGCTTGCAACCAGTAAGAGGAGAGCTTATGCTGTCTTCAACCATGTAGAAAACAGCAGCTTTCTACTGCTTATTGCCAAACCCAAAGAGCTTTTACTGAAACGAAAAGAGTTTTTACGTGTCCTCTCTTCTTAGCTATTTTTATATTGTATTGTTAAATATGAAATCTGGTTTCAGCCTAGAAGTATACTAAAAAGTAACCTAAAAAATACTTCCAGCAGCCCAAAAGAGGAGCCTACTTTAAAAAAATACTGACAAGAGATAAAGTTACATCAATTTCAATGGAAGCAGGATTAGGCCCTTTTTTTGGGGGGGGGGGGAGGGGATGGGGTGTGCAGGGAAGAGGAGAGACGAAACCCTGGCAGCTGAAGGTTCAGCTTGATCCTCAGAAATTTTAAAGAAGACATTCTTCTCCACAGCTATTGTCAGAGCTGGAGACAAAAGTAGAGGCCCTTTCAGCTGCTGAACTTAGCCAAAAAGCCATTTGTAACTCCTGCAGAGCGGTGCTTTTATAGGTCAGGGCATACTCCAAAAAGATTTTCTCTCTTTTTCATTCTCTTTTTGGAAGATTTGGTTAGGACCCAGAAACTTAGCTCAGAAATAAGCAAAAAAAACCCCACAAAAACAACCACATTTCAGCACCTTACAAAACATGGTAGAAAGACCTCCAAGTACATTATTTTAACACAAACACAGTTTTCTGATTCAGAATTATTTTTTATCAGTTGGTGTACACACCTGCAGTGGTCATTGCTTTTCAGACATAGTTCTCCATGAATTTTTGTTTGCTTTTGGGTCTTGAATATATTAATGAATAGGACAAAGAGGAATTTTGGAATTTAGTTTTTCTTCTAGTCCCTTAACATCAATAATCTGGAAAACAGTTTCAGCAAAAGCATTTTACCAATTAGAAGGTGCTAAATTTTTTTGGCCTAATAAAACTCAATCAGATTGGCCAGATGAGAGAGGTGCAAAGATCTACAAAGGAAATGCCAATGTAACAGCCTTGCTCTGTTTTTGTACCCAGCTAGTGGGACAAAGTTTCCTGGAATGTATGTCTGACCGCACTCCAAGGGCTGCTTGAGAATTCAGGCTTTGACTGAACAGTGATCTCAGTTCCTGGGGGACCAGACACTCACCTAAAAATCCTTCCTATCCCCCAAGAAACACAACTGGAACTATTTGCTACAAACAAGGAAACAAGAAAGGAGTAAATCCTACAGAATTAAACAGTACAAAAGGAAATGTAGTCAAATAGAGAGAAAATAAGGAGATTTGAGAAGAATGATAGGACACCAGAGCCATATAGTTAATATAAGAGCAGGAAGCAAACCCAAACATTTTATCAAAGGAGAATATTTTAAAAATCCACATGCCCAACATTCTTGATAGAACACTGCTCTGGTAAAATCCCCATTGATTTCCATGACTGAACAGGAAAAAGAGAAATGTCATTAGTTAACTCGGGGTACACATTTAAAGAGAGCCATCTTGTTTAAATATATTTTCTTCCAATGAGTCTGCACAGCTAAATCAATCAGATGCTTTCAGACAATGGTACACCCAAGGCCTGCCAAACCCAAACAAAATCTTTGATGCGTGTAGGTGTTGAACATTGCACTGGTAATCAGAGTGATTGCCTGGCCCATATTCATATTTACAGTGGTGGTGAATGAGCAATATTTGAGTGGGTTAGAAGCTCTTCCTGATACTTCTGCAAAATCAAAAAATGGGTTTTGTTTTACCCTAAGTAACATTCCAGCTTTTTGGTGTGCTATTTTCAGTGCAAACCATAACTAGGTGCCCTCCTTTTGATATATGCCCTAATTTCTTTAAAACATTTTGAATACCACCTCAAGACATTGTCTAACAGTTATTTGCACTTACAACTGAGTGCATGCAAGAATAGCTCCAGAGATAACGAGAAGTCACAGCATGCACAACAGAAGGAGGTGTCAAAAACAATTTTGGGTTTTTGTTGTTTTTGTGGTTTTTTACATGGGCAAATTAGCGTAGATAAATGCTGCAAAATGAGGTCTGCTTCTTCCAAAATACCCGAAGCTCTCAATTCACCAACTGAAGTCATACAGAAGTGAAAACAACCTTTTGGAAAGAGGATTTTCTGTTCCTAGAAGGCCACTGTGGATGACAGCTTCTGCCAGCTGTGGATGAAAACTGCACCAACGCAACCATCAACCACTTTGAGAAGTTGATGGTGTGCTTGCAGGACTTATTTAAAAGTCAAAGTATTCTACGTATTGCTACTAAAATATATTCCAAAGTTAAAGATACATAACATGAATACTTTCCAAACTTAGTTAGATATAATACTTTCCAAAGTTAGATATCTAAGATGAATTTACAAGACAGTTTAAATTTAATTGTATGGTTACCTGTAATGTTTAGCCCTTAAATTTTAAATATTTCATGTAGTACAGACCTTCTTAGCTTACCACAGCAGTTCTGTTTTATCAGTCTACAGTTTTTCAAAACAAATTGCCATTGCTCACACTGAACTCAGCCAGTCACATAAAGTTGAACAGAATGTGCAATTTCTTAAATGAAATTACTTTATTAAAGATTTCAGTTAATACCAAATCTATACCATGCAATCTTAGTAACATCACAGTCTTTAGCAAACATTGTTCTGAAATCCTCATGCAAAGTGGTCATCTGGAGCACACATCTAGTTAATGGGGCAATACTAGCCAGTAAAATGTATCTCTTCTTTACATCCTGCTCCCTCTCCAACTTAAGAGCAAGTAAGTTGGTTCAAGAAAACACTTTTGTCCATTATTCTCCACACATTCAACAAAGAATTAACACCCTTGTTTCCAAAAAGACTAAAGATTGGGAAGAATCCAGAATAATGATCAGTATTTTTATGGATTTTGTACAATACAAATGAGATTAAATTCTACCCAATGGATTTTATAGCAAACTCCAGTGCTGTAATCCCACCCTGAAAAATCTCTGTAGCATGTAGTTAGTAGTTAGCATGAGACACTAAGAGTTTGTCCAGGCTTACTGGTTTTGTTTGTTTGTCTGCTTGTTTGTTTAAGACTGTGGAACTTTGTATAAAATCTACACACAAATTAAGTAGGAATCTCAATGATTTTGTTCTAACACTTTCCCCCCTCCCTAAACCCCTCAAAAAAGGCCTTCTGAATGAACAGCCTTTCTTACTGGGTTCACTGATGTCAAACTCAGTTTTAGGTACTTGCCTCCAAAGCAAGGCCAAAGTAGGAAGTTCAAGAAGTCTTTATGATAAACTTCCAGTTATTCAGTTCTGCATTAGTGAGGTTTAATTGACTTAAATTGACTGAGACCTCTAATGTGAATGCAACTGTTCAGTCCTCACACAAACTCATCTGTAGCCACAGAGCTCAGACTGGACAGGTACTCTCAGTGGGTATAAATAGTCCTTAATTTTTTTACCCAATGATATTGGCTTTGTGGCATAATAAAGTATGCTTTTAGTTGATTCGAAAATGAGAGGGTTTTTGTTATCTCCCATCTTCAGGTCAGTGCACTCACATTTTTGGATGACTTGCAGTGATCTATCTACTTCTTGTGTTTAGTGTGGAAGAGCTAAGTGACTCCCACATGAGCAACGCAAACTTCTTTTATGTTTCTGTAGAGAAAATTAATCACATGGGACTCCAAACAAAGTTTTGCTTTTTAAGGTCTTCTGTATTTAGGATAAGATATTAAAGTACAAAGATATTAGCAAAAAACACAAGGATTGCAGATTGATTCTCCTGAAAAGATGTTAAATCAGGGTTCCTTCACCCCTCTAAAAATGTCATACAATAACTTGTGGTGCAGCATTTTTTTCTAATGTTCCTACCCTGCTTCTACCCTGAGTGTGCCAGGTTACTATCATATACCATGTTATTCTGATTTGTACCAGACAACTCTTAATTACTTCCACATAATTTTAGGCATATGTGCTCCAAACCCCACTGCTTGCTTCTGATACTCCCACAGCACCTGCACACGCTCTCCAGCTCCAGAGCTGTGGTGGTGGGGAGCAGACAGGACCTGCCATCTCAAGGGGCACCTGTCCTCCCCTCTCAAGTCCCTGTGTGACAGCCCCAGGCCGCGGGCTGAGCCCCAGCACCGTGGCTGGCATCTTCCCCAGCCGGCTCTGTGGAGGGGAGCCGAGGGCAGGCAGGCCCGGCGCCCCGGCACGCTTATTTTCTTCCGCCTGCGTGTGCGGATGCCAACTCCGGCATCCATAAAACTGGGTTACATCAAACAGACCAACCGCCGTCATCTCCCCATCATTACCCCCGACACAAGTCCTGACAAAGGGCCGCTGCCAAGGCCTCCGCTGACAGCCCGAACAATAGCGGCCACAAAGGCCTTTTCTGCCTGCGCAGATGACATAAATCTGATGCTATAACGCCGGCGCGACTTCAGCTTGCTCCTTATTTATTTATTTAATAAGCCACTGTCATCCATCTCGGGAAGGTGGCTTCCAAACTCCAAATTAATCAAGCCACTGAATGCGAATTTCCATATTGCTCTGCCAAAGGTCTTCTCCACATCAATTGCTGGGAGAAGGCCCCCGTTGTGCTTTGGTGTATTGTGTGCGGAGCTACTGCTGCTGCTAAAAGCCACTCTGTTTTTAATAAACATGCATTGTTCTTTTTGTAGTAAATCCAGGAAATAATACCCAACTGGGAGTTTGGGTGCAGGCTTTTTTGTAGCGTGAGCAGAGCAATGGATGCATTTTCATGTCTGTTAGTGCTGTGATGGCTCCATTTGTTATTGCTCAGAAGGTATTTAATTTTTCAAAAATATAAATTAAGCCAATATTGAAGCAATGCTTTCTTGTTTATCTTGGGAAACCCCAAGCTGAGCTCACTGATCCTGCATTTCTGTGTCAGTCATGTCACTTCACAAACAAGAGGTTTGCTTCAGGTGCCTTGTGCCTAGCCATTCACTCAACTGCCAGAGTGGGATTTTCCAGAGCGCTATGGAAACTTCTGAATTCAACGAAATCAAAATGTCACTGGTTTAATGAAGCCAGGATTTTGTTAGTTTGCCTTTTAACATTCTTTAGTCAATTAAGTATCAGGTATTGAGCCTACACAAGTTATGTTTCCTTTAGGCAGTCCATTGATAAAGAGGCAGCTCCACATGGAATGGTTTTTCACTGCTGTCTCAGGGATGGGCAGAACTACCTTCCTGAGGAAAATCACAATTTCTCTCTCCTTAATACACACCTACCACCCTGTGTTATACAAGCTCGACCAACTTTCCTGCTGGCAGAGAGGACAAGCAGAGGGATGGCAGCCTCAAGATGGCAGGAGCAAAACAAGAAGGGTGGCTCTCACATGAAGTGGTGACCAGAAGGATTTGTACATGTGGCTGCACAGTGGCCCCACAGACAGGCGTGTATCACAGTCAAAACACTTGAAAAATTCTCCTCAGTGGCATAACAGGAAAGGAAAACAAGAGTCAGGTAAACATCAAGAGCAGAAGGGAAATTGATAGGCCTCTTTCATCAGTTTTATTTCAGCACATATATGATGCTTTCCAAGGGCTTACAGATGTAGAAACAGAATGTATCTGCCCCATAACAGCTTACTTCAATTCATAAAGATGGGTGGAAGTCTTCTTTAAGGTGTTTTTTAATTAAAAATGTTTACAGGGAGTTTTCACTAGAAACTGAAGTTGAAGCCTCACTTTTTTTTTTCATGAGGAATATTTTGGAAAGCACAATAAAGGCAAAAGGCTATAAATAGTGCAATTAAAAATTCCTCTTTCACTCGGGCAGTCAGCTTCTGAATTTGCACAAAATTTTAGTAGTGTTTTTGAGAATAAAACCAAAAATATCTCTGAATAGTCACATTGCAAGACAACAAAACAGAATACAGATGGCACTCATAATATGAATAGAGTTTGATGGACAATAATAGGCACAATAAAATCTACCAGAAAACCAAAAGATGAGATAATTATAAATATGTTCATAGTATTTTAAACATTCTTTTCCCATGAAATAGCAAGAGTAATTTGTCAATTAGATATTCTTACTTGACTAAACTTTTCATTTCAGAAATAGTAGTCACAAACACTCAGAAAGGAAATAGTAATTACTAATAGATAGCATGTTTCATACTTGCACAACCTTAGAAAAATCCAGCAGAAATTATCAGGTTAAGTTTCACAGCCTATCTCAAATGAAAAGTAATGCTCTTCTAATGAGGGTTAATTATTTTCTTTTGAAGGACAGACAATAAAGAAGTTACCCAGAAGCTGCTACCCAGAGCAAGAGCTGGGATTCCCATGTTGGACTCAGGCTCAAACACACATGACAATCCACAGGAGGGACTTTTACAATCAAGTAATAATACACTTTTGTTATCCCGGCAAACAGGCTGCTTGGTTTCCAAGAACAGAAAATGGATGGGGACAGAAACTACAAAGAAGCCTGAATTTGCAAAAGAGAGCAGGTCTGGGGAGGAACCACTTATATCCCAAGCTGTGCCTTCGGACTAGTTTTGCTTTTTAATTCTATGAGTCTTCTGTGGGAAGAAATAGCCCTTCTGTGAAAACAGTGGCAATGGGAACTTCCCAGCAACCTGTGAGACCATACAATAAAAAGTTCTGGAGCAAACCAGAATGGTTGGTCTGGAGGAAGCTTGATCATCTGCAGGCAACTCCATGCAGAAGAAAACATCTAAGGTGGCAAATCAGACTTGGAACAAGTCATAGGTGAAACCTTCAAAATAACGAGAGTATTTTCAGCTTAAAATTACAAACACACTGAGTTGTACTTTTTAATATTGTCCAATGGTCTCAAGACAGACAAACCAAAGTGTTAGCAATAAGCAAAAGCAAAAAAACCTCCAAACCAAAAAAATCTTTATATACTCCTATGTGAGAAAGATTATTTTTCCCCATTTCAGTATCTAAGTATCTTTCTGAGTATCTATTTAACATATAATTTTGACACCATATTAAAGACAACCATAAAAATATGCCTAAAAATATAACTCATTCTTTTCTTAAGTAATGAACTACAGTGTAAGAAAAAAAAAGAATTGTTAATTAATACTGCTCACTGTGTTACAGCCTAGCTGATGAAGGGAAATGAATTCAGACTCCTAAAATGCTGGTCTCCAAGACCATCAGGGTTAGTTTCTGAGTGGCACGTTTTTAAAACATTTAATCAGTGATCTGAATATGTGTCAACACTTTCTGGTAGTGTGCTATAAAATGTGAACCTTGTCAACAGAAACATAAAAAGGCGACACACTTGGGACACAGAGCTTTTATGCTGACACACTGTAATAATATAATTTTTAAATTTATCATCTGTTTAGCCATAAGCAACAATTAATCTTTTAACAAATCACACAATGTTTTACTTCTCACCTCAAAAAAAAAAAAACAACAAAAAACCAAACCCCAAACCCCAAACATGTTTAATTTTTACTTTCCTTGCCTTCACAATTGTGCTGCTTTCAAAACCTTATGAAGCAACACACAATAAATTTTGTAACAAGGATAAAAATGTTAGCGAATAATTTGTTTCCCTCTCCTCAGTTAATAAAATTACTTAACACTGAGCCTGCAAGCAAAAAGAAAACCCCAGGAGTAACACAAGCCTCAGCGGGTTCAGTTCTGTCGTGTTTCTGTCGCATTAAGTGACATTTTATTCCCAAATCACTTAACCTTTGACTTTTATAACTAAACATACAGATCCTGAATTGTTACTGTGGAGGGCACCAGCTAGCGACACTGCTGCCAGGCACTGAAACCAAGTGCACCACTGTAGAAGGCCAGTAATTTGGCTCACAAGAACCCAAGTTTCATTCCTTGTCACATGAAAAAGGAGGCAGAAAGGGAAATGGGAGAAGGGGAGATGTTTCTGCTAGTGACGTCTGTGTAGCACAGATTTAGGGACAGAATGGTACTGTCTGGTACTGGACCTCAGCAGCACTGTTTTCAGTGTTCCCACCAGTGGTGCATGTGCCAGGCAAAGATGGGGTTAATAATCAGGCAGAAGTAGGAAAAAGCACTTTATAATTAAAATGTAAATCTTGAACCCAGCTGGAGGTACAGGAGGAATAATGTCAAACCATACAGATAACTTTGGGGGGGTTTTCTGCAATAAAAGCACAGATCATCATACGTGTATGTTCATGTATGCACGTTCATATTAATAACCAGCAAAAGTGAAGGCATCTCTTGCTTCATCTCTAAGACTCTGACTGCCTCCTTCTGGGTGCAGAGGAGCAGGGAGACACCAACCATATCACTGAACATGACTCCATGGCTGGACAAATACAGTTGCATGTGAGAGGTTAATTTTTCTTAGAAAACTATCATGATTGCAGAGTCTATTCAATTGTATGTCTAGCGACTAAGAAAGCTTCTGATTAAATATGCAATCACATTAATAACTTTCCTCTTCCTTGCCCACAGGCCTCTTGCTTTGTCCTCTGCTCTTGTCCACATGAGAGACTTTGCTGGTGTGACATGTGTGATCATGAGAAGGCAAGGGGAGGAACCTGACTGCCAAATTCAGTAAGGTACTGAGTCAGTCATGTCAGGATTGAGTTTCCAGTCACAGACCTTGTAAACTTACTGTTTTTCATTAATGATTTTCATCAACAGGGTGGAACAAAAAACTTAAAATCTTCTGGGCTAAATATGGATCAATTCCCACCATACTTTAATTCTAAAGGACAGTGGTATTTGCTTTCCCTGAAAGTGTAATTACAGGAATCGATCAATTGTAGAACAGTGGATTCCAGACAATCTCTTAAAAACATCCCAAACACAAGAAAATTAGATATTAATTACTTATGACTGATGTATCTTTAGAGCATGGATCCTCTTCCCAAATAATAAATATTTGGTCTAATATAAGGGGGCTTGTTCCACAATTACAGATCCTTTACACTCCAGGAAAAAGCATATTGAAGTTGTATCTTGAATTAATGCCTAGTTTGGAAGTCTACGAACCAACAAAGCAATCCTCAGCCATACCCATTATTAGAAAAGGTAATTATGGTCATCCAAAGAAATTAGCTCTAAAAATCTGTTTAATGAGGGGAATTTTTTAATGGCATGGAACAGGGACACATGCTTCTTGCAATGCACTCTTCAGTTTACAGAATGCTCTTAATTAATTGTAACATCATCCACAGAATCTACATTTCAAAAGGCAAATGTACAGGTAAGGGTATCAAGAAGTGGAAATGGAACAGAAAACATAGCA
The DNA here is from genome assembly GCA_013389925.1 of Aegithalos caudatus. Lineage (NCBI taxonomy): Eukaryota > Metazoa > Chordata > Aves > Passeriformes > Aegithalidae > Aegithalos > Aegithalos caudatus. Next base: position 77,309 of record WEIU01011346.1, on the reverse strand, counting down.
AATATAAATGTGATGAATGACATGTTAGTAGAATTGCTGTGAGATGGATGGATGAGTAATGACATTTTGCCCCCTCATTTTATGGCTGAAGTATCAAAATACTACTGCCATCTGTTGTGCTTGCAGATACCCTCAACTCTCACTTGCTAGAAAAGATAGTGTTCAGCTGCAGCTGTGAAGACTGTGCAAGGGAAGTTGACCATTTGCAAAAAATAACTTCAAGAGAGTTGGCCCGGACCATAGGAAGTCATTTGTTCCTCATCCCAGATGACATTTTCCAGTTACTTTACAAATTGCAGAAGCACGATAAGACTACTGCAGAGTAGTGACTAATGTAAAAACAAATATAATGCTACTATGACAAGGAAGGTGTTCACAAACTGCAGGAAGCAGTTTAAAATAAATTGATGTAGGTTTTGAATTGTCCACAAGTTGGGTTTAGCTTCCTTCCATTTACCTTTTACTGCATTAACATTTCTTTTGTGGTGGCTGCTGCTGGGAACCTATTGTAAGTTTGGGCAATTAGGATTTTTGTTCCATCTGTCCCTCCCCTCAGTCAATACTGTAGCATCAAAAGAGGCCAATTCAGTGTAGGCTGGCTCCGCTCTAAAGCCAGCTAAAAGAGATGTTAGAATTCACTCCTGCTCTGGGTGGAAAGGATGCGGGAGGAGGGGGGGGATGGAAAGCTATAATCATAAAAATGCTGTTTCAGGCTTGTTGAGTTCTTAAAATAATCTGACTTAAACCTCCTACACAATGCACACAAGTCAGAGCATGGTAATATACTTCAATGTAGGTTGCCTCTCTCTCCCTAAATCCAAACTAAAATAGATGTTAGAAATCATTACTGCACTATGTCAAATACAGACTAGGACTGTAATCAGAGGGCTGCGGCTTCAGGTTTCAACGGTTCTTAAAATAATCAGCCTTAAACCTTCTGCAGGAATCAAAGCCTGGTCATTTATATTTCTGTAAGGCTGAGGATTCCATCACCTCAGGCTTCTCCCTGATAAAAAAGAAGCTTGCCTTTTTTTTCCCCCCACTGAAATAACTTGTGCATGGCAGATATGGGCAGGTAGAAAGACAGTAGAAACTAGGTACTTCATTTCTTGTCAGAAGGTTAACTCCATGTGGAGTCAGGGTATGACCTCAGAACAAAACCCAAGTGCCTCATCTTCACTGTGTTTTTACCTGAGCTCAGCAGATGTATATTAGCTACCTGAACTCAAACCTGCTTTTCCCAGTGAAGACAATCCTTATATCCCACTACGGAGCACTGTGTTAAAGCAGGCAGCTTTGCTGCTTACTCAAACCACAAATTCCCAGTCTCTGATTTTCATGCCTGCAATCCATGTACGAGCTGTTCAAATACAAACCAAAACAAAACAAGGTGAATGCACTTGATTGGGAGTTTGCTCTTCCTCCACTTGCCCAAGAGTTCTTTCTGTGTGACCAATTATTCTTCCTTTCTCTAATCCCACCCTGCTTCTGCCTCTTTATTTAATACAGGTTTTCTGTGGGTGCAGATTAAGCACAGCCTCATTTTCAAGTATAAGTACTTTTAACAGGACACAAGTTGTCCTGTAATTCAGGCTATAGACATGAAAATAAGCTCATCTTCCTATTCTTTTGCAAATGTCCAGGAAAGAATATGTTTAACATTGTGTAATAACATCCGGACCAGCAGAGGGGAAGGTGGGAAGTGTGGGAAGAAGCAGGAATGATCTTGCCACACTGATGCAGTCATTAAAACTGAATCCAGCCCATGAAGAAGAAATGGGAATAAATAACCACACTCATAGGAGTATTTGCCTGTCCTCATTTTTGTCAACATACAGGATGCTTACTGTGCCCTTGGGATTTATAGGCATTACAACACATGGTATGCTGGTTTTTATTCACCCTTGCTTTCTGAGAGTCTTAGACCTACATGATGATTTTTAAAAGAGGATAAATCTCAGGACTGGCTGATTGCAGAGAAAAGTTTGGAAACGTGGGAATCCCACAGTTCAAAGCCAGAATACTCTCAGCATTATTATTACACATCATAGACTCTTGTCAGTTTTAATGTTTCAGGTGCAAATTCATTGAAACCTCTTCATGGAGGAAATCAGAGACTCAAGTGCTCCAGCAGACACAGCACCAAAGCAAGGCAACTGAGCTGGGTTGCAGCATCAGGTAGGATTAATACTCAGTGCCACACACAGCTAACACAGCTCTGAGGAGGCCTGCTTTTCAGCCATGCTCAGTTTGTCATGGAGCAGGTCTGGCCCACCTGTTGCAATTTTTCCACAGACACCAATCCTCAAGGCAAGGCAAGTTCCAAGAGGCTATGGGCTGGGGAAAGAGCAGCCATCCAAGAGGTAGAAATGTCTGGCACAGCCCCACTGCCTCCTGCAGTAAGAAGGGCCTTGGAAAAAATTCACATTACACCTCCTTTGCCCTTAGCAAAGCCATTTACTTCATACCAATATGCCTGCTCTCTTTTTATGGGACTGAAATCAGTGGCTCCCAGGAAGTAGTTGAAATTGGAGGAGCAACCACAGTAATAGTGGGAGAGGCTAAAGAGGAAATACTTGCAATATTCAGGTTTGCCAACACCTAAAAGAGCTGCAGGTTTTTCCTCAGCTTCTTGTGCTTTTTCAACAAAAGGCCAATGCAGCTGGATGGGGGTGGTACAAAGCCTTGCAATAGCTACAGGCTCATGAGGAAAAGAGCTTGTGGTTTACCCCAGCTAGAGCAGGAAACCAGGAGCCCCAAACCCAGGGTTAGGTGTAAAACACATAAAATCAAAACTTCAGCTTTGGAATATCAGAAGTGGCCTGTCTCATGACAAGTATGGTCACTGGATAAATGGAAAAGATGGTCCTGAGCCAGTTTGCACAGGTATCATGTCCTGGATCAAACCATGGGCTGTCTGTTTCACAGGAAAAAGAAGGAAGCTTCTAAAGAGTTAATCTTAAACAAAAGGTTTCAAGTGCTAGGCCACTGGTTACCCAAGTGATTTAAAGTACTTCAGGGTATCTGCTCCACAGTAATCTTGCATGTATACCTGTAATGTTCTACAGAAATAGTTTCTTACGAAAAGATGTTAGGTTTGTGTCAGCAAGATAAAATGTTTTAAGCTTTTCAAAACCTGAAGGTTTTCTGAATGAGAGAAACATGAAAAAAGGATTGTGCAGAGTTAAGTAGAATCTACCCACATAAACCGAACAGGTCTGCACCAAACAAATCATGCTATAAACCTTGGAATTTTACAAGCAAGTTTTATATTAATTCTTTAGAAACCCTTTGTGCTTATGGTTTCAGACAGAATATAAAAGTACCATATAAATATCAGCACAACATAGTAGGCAGCTGTTAGGTACTTTAACCATTCCCAATCAATTATAATAAACAGAGCAAGCACACTGAATCACATCAGAGCACCATGCAGTAACCCTCCACCTCTGACTTCTCCTTCCTGCCATGTAAAATTAACCTTGCAATAAATTACTTGTTAAATGAGAGAATCTGGAATGTTCTGGAAGTTCTTTGGTAGGCTGGGATGGATAGAGAGATTAAAACCACTTTTGAATAACAAACAACATTAATGGCAGTAAGAGTCTTTTTTTGTCTTTCTTTTTTTAAAATCAGCTGCAAAAGAGCATCAGAATAACCCAACTATTCCATTGAAAGCAGAAGGGAATCCAAAATTTTGGCCCTACAGAAGCACTGGGAAGCAGTGCAAGCACGCCTAGCAGATCAGATTTGCTTAGTTGGCTTAAAATAGACAGAACAAAAAGAAATGCAGCACTCAGGAGACTTGGGAGACACAATGGGGTGGCAACAAAACCTTCCCTTATGGCAGGGGAGGGGGCACAGCCTCTTGGAGTAGGCAGCACATAAGGAAGGAAAAGTGGGAAGATAACCACATGACTTGTCAAAAGGAAAGTCACTTCTGGAACTGATGAACAGGCAACAGCTTCTTAGGTGCAGACATCAACTGTCTCCTTTGCTTTCCATTTACATGCCTTTAACCCCATCCACTTGGATGTGCTGCTTGCTTCGGATGGACATTAAGCTGAGCGTGTGGAAAACTCACACTCAAGAAGAACAAGAACCTCTTTTGTGTGTTTGCTTTTATCCAAATATGCAGTGCTATTCCAACACCCACAAAATCATCTAAATTATGCAAGGCCACAGGGAATCCTCACCACCACTGCTTTCACTTGCATGCTGGATCTGGCTGTAGATATGGATGCTGATTGGTGGGGTCTGTGTCTGGGCCACTCCTGGGTCAGACACATTGTGAATCCCACAGGCCTTGCTGAAATTATACTTTTATTTACAGTATGCTGTGATACATAAGGTAGGGAGGACAAAATCTGCTGTGTTTATTTACTATTTCTGCCCACACACACACTTACAGCTTTTACTTTTTTGGCACTTCAGTAGTCACATATTTCCTAAAATTATATTCATTTGAATTTAAATTCTGCAAGCCAGAACTATTCTTAATAATTGACATTGTTTTCTATGTAATAGCTAATAGTTTTAAAACTCTCCTAAAATGAGAATTTCACAAACTTTGCTTTCATGCTTCAAAACCCTTAATTAAAAAAAAAAAAAATCTTGGAGCTCAAACAACTATCAGCTTGAGGAGCAACTTATGGATCTATTTCAAAAATGTCAGATTTAACCTATTGCAAACTGACAACAAAGACTATGTTTTTAACTGCACTTCATATTAATACTGCCATTTAATATTATCTGTATCATCAAACAATTGTATTCAAAGCCTTGGAAATAGTTTTACTTTCTGCAGTGAGACTTCCAGACAGAAAAGCGATAACTGAATGTAGATATCCTATGCACTAGACTACCTTAGACTTGGAAATAAGAAAATCAAAAGAAATCATGGAGAAAACATTTTCCTATAGCTTTCTTCTCAGGCTGGCTTTCCTTTAGCACTAGCTTTTGGTTCCTAGCAAGAGGATGCTCCAGCAGAAGAGGAACCAGTAATGCACTGATATTTTAAGATCTAGAAACTTGACCTTTCAATGATCCAGTTCAACCTAGGAGAAGCTGAGGAAAATGCATTTAGAAACCAAGGACAATACATAACACAAGGGAGGGTAACAGAGGCAATGATGATCAGAGCACTTTTGGGCCCAGGCAATACAGTGACTGCTGAGCCCTGTATTTCCTTTTCAGTGAGACAGGGTCAGAACACGGTACTGTTTCCTAAAACGCAGAATAGTGGACAGAACTATCAATTGTACGAGACAACATAATCCTCCTGGAGCACCTTCCCTAGTTTGTCAGCACATCTGTGCCCTCTCACAGCAATGAAACACAGTCTGCAAGGCTCCAAACCTTTGTAATGACTTATTTCTGCCATGGTGAATCATGATGTAAGCTTGGGACAAACAGACCATCCCAACAGATTTTACTGCTCAACACTTACCACAGGCTTGCGTTCAACACTTGAATTCAAGTCAAGATGTATGTATGTTAAAGAAACTGGTATCTGTTTTACAGACACAGATCTCTATCCCTTTACATCTATTCACCTGTTCTCTGAAATTCTGATATGTGCTTGAGTCACATCACACTCAGGGACAGGGTTTACTGAATGTAGGAAATAAATAGCACTGGATTGATGGAGAACTTGACCCTTTTCCCCCTTGTAGCATCCTCCCAGAAGCTAGGAATATGGATGTCCCTTCCCCACAGGCATTTTTCTCACAACACAGCAAATACAATCAACATAAAACCTTGTTTCATAAGGTAGCTGTAGAGGGAGAGCTACAATGGAAAGCCCTAAACAACCTGTGGTACTATTTCATTAGCATCTGAGCCATAATATAAAGCAACAATATATTTCCAAATGACAGTGTTTTAATAAAGTTATAAAGTTAAATAGAGAAATAAAAATCTGAGCTTTTATGAAACCCCAAAAGGCAATGAAACACTCAAAACAGTGACAAATCATTCTAGAAGGAAGTCAATCCTCATCCAGCAGAGTTTACAGTTGAATCCTGGTAATACATATGTTTTACAACGTACCAATAATTATATCTCTGGTGTTTCCCATTTTTCTGCCATTTTGCAGCAGAAAAATACCCACAGCCCCAAATACTGCCACAACATGTACAACCAGCCTGTCAACTAAATTTTGAAGACAACATGACATAGAAAGATTCCACAGAGTATTTAAAACAGGGAGAAGCAGAATCAGTGGTTTCTAGTTTCCAGTTGCAAATAAAATTTTCTGGGAAAATTTACTTTAAAGCAGCTTTAAATGAAAATCTATATAATTAAGGGAAAGACCATTGCTTCAAACAGATTGACTGTCTTCAACAAATTTCTCTCTTTCTAGCTACTCAGATATGCTATATTTCCTAATTATCACCTTTTAAAGGCCATCTGGGCCCCATTCCTCACCATCAGGGGGCAATTCCATTTGCATTGTTCATAGGCTTAGTCATGATCAAGTAGTCTGGTGGTAAAGTTCATTAGAAATTAGAAGAAAAGCATTAAACCTCACAGTAAACTAAGTAGCTGATACCTACATACCCACAGGAGAGATAAGCATTTAATACATATTCTCACACGACTTAACAAGTCTTCAATGAATATTTTTTTCCCCAAACTGCTTAAAGAATCATTTAGGCTGATCCCTGACCAGGTATGTAATGCAAATTCAATTTAGTCTCTGCATAGTTCAAAATATTTCTCAATTAAAAAGTAATGAATGATAAAATAATAGTCCATTAAATAAAATCATAAGCTATTTACATCTGTAAGCCTGAAAAGTCTACCAAGCTAATGCAATGATACTACTATTTCTTCTATTTTTCAGATGCCTGCTATGTATTGCAAATCAAATGAAAGATTTTTCTAGTAATTGAATTAAACATGAAAATACAGATGCACTCTCATACCTGTGTTGTTATAAAATTGCACAAACATCAGTTTGTATTAACCATATGAGAAGAGTTATTTTTTATTGTCATGTAGCAAGAAATATCCATATACATTTCCCAACAAGTCAGTATAAACAGGCATGGGGTAGCAGAGGAGGAAAACTGAGCAAGCCTTTTGCCTTGTGCCTGGCTCCTATACTGTAAGTCAGTATTTCATCATTGTGCCCTCTTCAGCAGGTTTGAAAATGGTATTTTAAAAACCCTCAGGAAAGCTCAGAGAATCTATTTCAAACAAATGATGGACCCACAGAAGTCAACACTCTGACTGTCAAATGCGGAGTCCTGCTGCAAAACACAAGTGCCAACCCCACTTTGACACAGATTTTTTGTCTCTGCAGTTTGCAGTTTGGGTCATTTTATATCCTGTAGCCTGTAGCTTCTGGGAGCTCTATGCCCATATTAGAGATGAATTACCACTACTTCTCTAGGAAAAACCACTAGGGGACATCCCGGTAAACTGTGCAGAAACCCACACAATAAAAATTTAGGAATTAAGGACAGATGGACACTACTTGCTATCTTTTCATGTTATTTAATTCTAGAAATTTTTCAGTCAGCATGAGAAAAGCTGAGATGGTGGCGTTAATGACAAAACACTCGACACTATAAAACATTATATGCTTGAACACTTGAACACTATAAATACACTTTCCCAGATGCATAAAAATTGCAGTATTACTGAGGTAATGTGATGCATTATGCACATTTCACAATTTTGGGGGGAAAATGCAAATGTCAGCATATCATTGGCTATATCAAGAAGCTGTAGTCAGATACTAAAGGCTAGATTTATCTTTTGAGTATTGTAGGCTATTGTCATGTTAGTCAGAGATGAACACAGGCCCCAAGATTCTGGAGTAATTGATTTTGATTTTTCAGTGCTTCTTATGGAACAGATAAACTAGCTAAAAGTTCATTTCCTTAACAACCTTTTGTGACAATACACCTCGTCAGGTATTCCAGTCATCTCCTGAAACTTGGAGGACTCCTCTCAGAAGCAACATCTGTGAGCTAATACTGCACCAAGGAGCACGTCCCAGCCAGCAGCACTGGTAGACAGCTCTGTTCCTTGATCAGGAGGGCATGGCAGGCCCAGGTAGGAATGTCATCAGAAGGCTGTCCAGATGGCTGTTGGACATTGCTGTGAAATGCAAGATTTGGAAGCTTTAAATCCTTTCTGTTTTTAGGAAAGATGTATAGAGTAAGCAACTTCTTGCCTCACACTGGTGTAAATTTAACTTCATCGACAATAGCAACTTGATTGTGTTGTGGCCTTTTAGAGGGTGTTTTGATTTTGGACATTAGAAAGCTAAGGAGATGTGCTGGTTCCAGGGGCTTCAGTCTGGACAAAGTTCAGCATGGGCAAAGCCCACGTTTGAGGAGATGAATGGAGCTCTGATTGCCAGCTCCTCTTGACAGTTGCTTTTTTGTACAGTCAAAAAAAGTGGACAAAGAAAAGATAAACTTGTCAGAAAAATCTGGAATTGTCATTTGCTTAGAATAGTTAATACTCTGGTGTATTATCAATTATTTCTAAATGGTCCTTGGTGTAGGACAACCCTATGGATTTCTGAATGTAGCCCCAGAGGGAAAAAACCCAACACTGCACAGAACAATCGGATTTCATAATTTGGAATCAAGCTATGTACTTTCAAATCAAGAAGAGCAAAAAGGGTTATTAATGAGAATAACCAATACCTCTGATGGGCTGCCTTTCCTAGAAAAAACATAGGACAGATTATCATGGTTAACACAAAATAATACATACAGGTCTTATACAGGATGAAACTTATTCAGCAGGGTTTGGAATATAATCAGAAGCTCATATAAAATACAACACATGGAGATCTTTGACAAACAAAACTAAAAACCTTAGTGCATGAACTGAAAGTAAAGCCACACTACTGGAAACTGGTGACAATGATTAAAATGTGGTGACAGACTTCCCTGACAACACAAATTGTCAGGACAATACTGGAATACTGGAATTTCCAGTTCCATATTGGAATTTCCAGTTGAAAGTCTTGAAAATGGCGGTAATTTCCATAGAAAGGCTTGTTTTCCTCATCCATAGGTGAAATAACATTAAATAGAAAACAATTTTCCTTCTTGGAGGTTCCCACCACCCTGATGGTTTGGGGGAAAACAAAGGTACTAACTCCCCAGCTGCTCTGCCTTTGCTGAGGTTCAAAGACAGGATGAATGACTATTCTGTAGAAATATTCAACAAATGTAGAGATGTTTCAAAAAGAAAGTGTATTAATCAGATCAGGCTTCTCTTCTGGATGGTTGCTTTGCGTGTCAGTGCCTCTGGGAAGCACTGGTTCATCTCTTTCCTTGGACAGGAGCATGGCTGAGACGAGAAGTCCCCATCACCTGCCAACACCATTGGTCACCAAGGACTGATTTTGGCCCTGGGGTGAGAGTATGCAAAATATTTTCAGCCACCTCAAACAAATGCTTACAGTATAGCCAGTCTGCAGGTGATGAACTAGAGTTTGCAAAATAGATGTTGCCATTTCACATTAAAAATATAGGCAATTTGCCAGCTTTTCCCTACAGCTGTGCCTTTTACTAGAATAGCCTACACCTGCTTTTGAATATTCTTTTATTATTTTCACTGAACAGTAAAACTTCAGTAAAAATGCAAGCCTTAAGTGGACCTATAAAGCCAGCAAATGCAGTAAAATGTCAGTGCCATATTACAGAATTGCTTTACTACTTAACACTGCACAAGGAGTGTGTTTTCATAGTTGTGTTGAGTTTTAGCTACCTGGCTCCTACTGACTTTAATGGGAATCACACTGCTAAAACTCCGTGCACCACTTCGTTACTTCAAAGTAATTTTTTAGTCCCCTGGAGAAGGTCATAGAAATATTAAAAACTAAAGCATTCTCCAAGGATCTCAGATTAAAGACTTGCATCAGACTTTATAAAAGTGATTGGTCAAATATATAATATACTCTTAATGTTCTAGCTCCTGGTTTGTTTTCTTTAGAAAGAACCTTTGTGATGCTTTTCACAAAAGGCAATATAAAGCATAAAGAACAGCTCAGCACGGCATAATATGAAGACATACAGAAGAGTTACTTGATCCATTTTTACAGTGGCAAGGAATTACTTATGTTTTTGAATATTATCAGCAAATTCAGGGCAATTCTTAATTGAGACATTGTTACAACTCTATACCATTTGATTGCAATCAGTGCTGTAACACAAATATTCCTATTCCCTTTGACATGTTCCCTGTCCTTTATTGTCCACTTACAATGTGGCTATAAAATCCCCTTTCCATATATCTCTTCCAAAGCAGGTTGACATAACTGCTCTTTCAGACTGCTGTCCTCTGTAGTTGGTTTCTGGACATACAGAACCTTCTTTCTGCTTAGAGCTTTGACATTCTCACAACCCAATTAGGCTTGACACATTGAAGGCAAACACCATCAGCTGCACAGACAGACAGTGAGTACAAGCATTAGGAAAGATGATAAAGTAAACATGAATTCAATAAACTTGTAAACTTGTATTCAATTTATCTCCAGGTTATTGGTGGCATAGGCATCAACAAAGGCCATAAACTAAATATGTGCCTGGTCATGTTACCAAAAAGTGGTATATTTATATTTTAAAAAAAGTAATATCATAACTTCAATAAAAATATAAGTAGTTAACAGAATGTAAACAGTTCAGTCACAGAATCACATAATCACAGAATCATTTGGGTTTGAAAAGACCTCTGAGATTATCAAGTCCAACCTTTGACTGATCATCACCTTGTCAACTAGACCATGGCACTAAACACCGTGTTCAGTCATTTCTTGAGTACCTCCACCACCTCCACGGGCAGTCCATTCCAATGTTCACCAATGCTTTCTGTGAGGAAATTCCTCCTGATGTTCAACCTGAACCTCCCCTAGTGCAGCGTAAGGCCATTTTCTCTCATGGAGTCACTTGCTGCCTGGGAGAAGAGGCCAACCCCCACCTGGATACACCCTCCTTTCAGGCAGTTGTAGAGGCTTCCCTGAGCCTCCTTTCCTCCAGAATAAACAAGCCCACCTCCTTCAGATGCTTCTCACAGGACTTACTCTCTAATCCCTAGTCTTGTCTAGGTCTTTTCTTCATACCAAACTTGACATCTTGTTTAAATTTTAAAGCTGCAAAAGCAAAACTAGCAAATAATAATAATAATAATAAAAAAAGCAAATGCACATAAAATGAAAAAAAGACAACATTTTAAGAATACAGCAAGTGCCTTCCATACAGTGATGAAATACCTTTAGTCTTCCACCTGGAAGAAAACTGAGAAGCTCACTAGCCATACCAGTTCTCCCAAATAATACATACTGCATAAAAGCATTGTCAAGGCACGTGGAATAAACCCATATTTATTACCAGAAAATCCCAGCTATAATCTTAAAAACGTGAATCAAGATAAACATAAGCATGTGTAAATACACAGACAAGCTTTGAAGCGGACAGGCATGCCCCTCTCACATGTCGAAACTATCACATTTAAGGAGAAGAAGCATATACATAAATGCAATGGATTTCGGTAAAATGGGATTTTTTTT
>WEIU01011346.1:52549-65730 GCA_013389925.1 Aegithalos caudatus | reverse complement strand
TTTTTTTTTTTTTGGTGTTTCCATCATCCCTACATACAGTTTTCAAGTTACAGACCAATTAAGCTGAAATAACCTTCTGCTAAAGTCTTGAACACAAACCAAAGCACTAGGATGATGTAAAGCAAGTGTTACCATCTTAGCCAATTCACATGAAAAATGACTGTGGCAATATCATCACACTATAGGTATCCTAAAACAAAACAGGTCATGTTCTGCTTTTTTTTTGTCACAGGAAAGACAAATTGATGCATAATTAACAATTGGCTGATGCAAATTCTTTTACATCTTTTAATTGGTGTTAATTAGATTAGAAGTAAATTTTCTTTTATCTCACCATTCTAATGCGAACTAATCTTCTCAGCAGCATGTCAAAGTTTCCCTTTTAATTAAACTTTTCAGCTGGGAACTTCGGCAGCACTCAGGCAGCAAAAGATATAATTTAAGGCACGAGAATTGTGCTGGGTTTTATGAATGGAACATCAAAAATTTAAAGCAATTATTAAAAAGGCTCAGCAGAATTTCAGAAATCTGAATTTTGTGGAGGCAACAGTGAGTTTTTAAAGCTGCTTCCAGAATGCACCAGCAGCACTCTCCAGCCACCTCTTCCACATTCAAATCCATCCTTTTACAAAGGAAAACTACCCCAAATGTAAAACATCTTCTGTGAATTAACTTCCCCCTTTCATACTGCTTCCCCCAAAATCTTGCAGCTCCTCTAAAATTGTTAACGTGCAAGAGAAACCACAAAATACATTTAATATCTTTTATGGGAAGTTGACCTGAAATAAAATTTTATGTAGTTAAGGACTTTTGATAGTTCTTCATCCAACTATTTTCTCTCTCTATGGGGCAATGGTGATTGAAACCTAATGTCTGCTGCACAAAAAGGCCATAAAATGTTTTATGCAGAAGTAAAACAGTAGCCATTAAGTTTTGCTATGATGTTTGAGTAGATATGCAGCATGAAAACATGATAAAAGAGCCATAAACTGATTGTGATCAAATGCAATTACAATGACTTCTCTCCAATGAATGACATGTACTAAATGCACTTACAGCTCCTTGCAAAATTACTTTGGGCAAAAGACCAAGAAAACACTATATCCTTTTTACGAACGGCAGCTTGCCAGGGAAATCGCAAACACACAAGCTTTAATATCTATGGCCAAAAAGCACTTGGGAACTCATTAGCAAAAGGTTTAAAAGACTCACTTGTGAAAGACAGCTTTTTTTTTTTGCGATCAGAGCAGCATCCTGGAGAGTCCAGCATTTGAGGTGTTGGGAAGAAGTGCTCCCAGAGAAAGGGGAGAGGAGCCCTAGGCAGAGTGCGTACCCTTTTTCCTCGCCATGTTTTGTTCCTATGGCGAAAGTATGCTCCAGAAAAAAGCAAATTGTTTTGAAGTTTTTCCCATGAAAGTTTTATATTGTGCCCTGACAGAGGACTAGTGAAAATGGCAATATAGCCTAACATTTTTTGATTTTGCTAGGAATATTGTCCTTCAGCATTGAATAACTAAAATAGAAGCTGACAGATTTGAAAAAAGATGAATATGATGACTCTTCACTGTGAGAGTGCTGAGTGATGAGTGCTGAGTGCTGAGGCACAGGTTGTCCAGAAAAGCTGTGGATGCCCCATTCCTAGAAGTGTTCAGGGCCTGGTCTAGCAGACAGTGTCCCTACCCATGGCGGGGGTGTTGGAACTAGATGAAACTAAGGTTCCTTCCAACACAAACCATTCTGTGATTCTATAAGTCTGTGGAGTGGCTTCTTTTTAAAAGGTGAATAGGAACCAAGGTCTTGGGAGTTTCATACCTTTTATTGTGTTTTGGAATTTTGATTAGATAACCTGGTTTAACTTTTACTTCTCCAAAGGACTTGTAAATTTTGAGCAGTCAGATCAAACCTCTGGATTTCTTGAGGGGTACGCACTCAGTCATTTGAAGTGTCAGAAGGTGGTGATCAATGCCAGGTCACTCTTTGGCTAACAAGATTTAAGGAAGATGGTGTAGAGATATTCTAAGTTATCTCTGTGTCAAAACCAAATATGCAACATAAATGTGTCAACAGCAGTAATTTCCTTCACAGTGAAACTGCCGTGAGGTACTTTGAAAAATGCACACCTGGTAGCATTTCTTCTATAGTACCATGATTTTCTATATCTACCTACAAATAAAGTGAATGGAAATCAGGACTTTCCCATGGAACCTAAAGCATTTCTCTTTATACAGGAAGGACAAAATAGGGTTGGAGCTAGAGATGTAAATTTGCCTGTGTTTCTATCAATTAAAAGAGAGAAAAAAAATCACAGAACTGACACTTCCATTGTCTAAAAAACTATAATTATTACATTTTAGGAACACTTAGAAAGTGCAGAAGTGACTGCTGATGCTTAGTAAAGACACTTAATGGGCTACTGAAACTTAGGTACCCAGGAGCAACCTGAATAGAGAACTGAACCTTCTGAGTGAAGAATAAGTTCCCACCACACCACCAGGATTTGCTTAATGGAAACTTAACATTTAACTAATTTGATTTTATTTATTTTCATTAATTTGATTAATTTGATTAATTTCATTAAATTGATTAATTTTCATTAATCAATTATTTTCAGCTTATAGAGTTGCTATGAAGTTCAATTATTTATTAAAAAATTAAAAATAGGGAGAACAAAAGGAATACTAACCAGAATTATTTTGATTTAATACTAATTATGCAGAGCAGGTTTTTTTATAGTGGGGTTAGATTAAGGGCTTATCCATCCATTTTATATAAACTTTAGGTTTATAACTTACATGAAAATTTAACCAAATATTTGAACGCTATAGAAGGTGTGATTATAAGCACCCTCAGTATACTGCAGAGTATGAAGCAGAAAGGACAGAAAAAGTCCTTTCTAACCCTTAGCCTGTCTGAAAAATATCACGCTAGATACCCTTATCACCAGTAAGAGAGTGAGGAAACACACAGTTACTTGAACTCCTTGCCCAGGAGGTCAATAAATCTCTCCTCCTAAAAACCAGAGCCTGCTTAGCCTTCTCCTGCCTTATTAAATCATAAACCACAAAAAAAANAAACCCAAAAAAAACACAAAAAAAAAAAAAAAAAAAAAAAAAAAAAAAAAAAAAAAAAAAAAAAAAAATCAAAGCATTGCTACAACTTCATATAATTACTGTAAGACCTCCTAGACTGTGTTAGAAGATGGGAGGAAAATTTGGACATTAAAGAGGCCAAGTTCATTGCTCCAGAAGCAATGCTATGATGCAGCACTAGGCTTTGGTGGTGAGGAACCTCCTTCCTCCAAAGAGCTTTATTTTTTTAATCCTGAACATTAGCTTTTTAATATTAATTATCAATTTTGCAACAGCAACACCAGTCAGTAATTACTAATGGTAATTAAATTCAACTGAAATGTAAAAAGGGACATGTCTATTCCAAGATGTATCTGCTTGTGGGACAAAAGCCTTCTACAGCAGCAGGTAAAATAGGAGAAGTTACGGTATATTTCAAATCGGGAATATTCAGACTGACTACACTCTCACTCTCATTTTATAGTGTATTAATACAGTGAGGAGTAGTTCTTTTCCTAGGTTTTTCAGAAGAGCCCAAACTCATCACAACTAATCTTCTGCACCTTAAAG
This sequence comes from Aegithalos caudatus, assembly GCA_013389925.1. Lineage (NCBI taxonomy): Eukaryota > Metazoa > Chordata > Aves > Passeriformes > Aegithalidae > Aegithalos > Aegithalos caudatus. The sequence continues at coordinate 62,092 of WEIU01011346.1, read as the reverse complement.
AAGTGCAGATTGCTCTTGAGCATGAAGTGGCCCTCAGCAGTGGCATGCACAATGGGTAAGACACAAAACAGCAGCACTAACAGTTTAGACTGTGCAAGTTTAAAGACTTCATGAAGAAGAAATTGCACAGCCTGACTCGGACCAGTGTCCCTCAGCATGCTTTGCTGGTGCTTAACATAGCACAAGCACTACATTCCTTCACAAAGGGGATGGAAGTCCCAGAAACTCTGGTTGACTTGAGGCTGGAGGAAGCTCCCACTTCTCTGGGTTTTTTGAAACTGCATTTCCACCTGGACCAAACCCACACAACCAAATAAACAATTTGCAGTAACATCCAATAAACTCCTAGTGGTTGCCTAATGGTGATCAGTCAAAGAGCACAGGTTCAAGGACTTCGACAGGCTATATGGATATCTGTTGTAAAGCTGGACTTGCATTGGCCATGCAGCATCAGCTCTTCCCTCATTTCCAAAATGGAAAAATTGATGGCAGCCTGCTGCAAGCATGAAAATTAATTCAAGTGTTGGACTTGCAAATAATATTTAAACTCCTCCAGAAAAATAACCACTTTAAAAAACTCTGAAATAAAACCCTCTGGAGCAAGGTCTGATTCTTGATGAAAACTCTTCAGCCTTCTCTTGCTAAATACCTGGCCATTATAATCTCGGCCATGCCTCTAGTGTCTGGAGTTAAAATCCTGAAAAAATAATGCTGGTATGTGTGAGGAAATAAAAAATTCCCTTTTGATGGGAAGTAGAAGACTTGGTGAGACTGAAACTTCCATGCAATAGTGAAAATTCCCCAGAGAAGCTGTAAAATGCCCACATGCACAAAAATTCCGTTTTCCTTACAGAAACTTTTTGCTAAGCTGCTGCCATGGGAGGACGATACAAGGAGCACTGTGCTGCTACCTCCAACATAAAGTGTCTGCTGGTGAGTCTCTCGCCACCCACTCAGCCCTCACCAAACTACCTATTCCAAAACAAAATGATCTTTGGCACACACGAGTAGATTACTGCAGCACAGACATATCTGGACAGTAATTAATCACTTTGAATGCTCAATGTGTTTGGATATAAAATTAAGAAAGTCGGGTTGTTAGAAAATGACAGATTTAAGCACCATCTGGGCTCTGTGGCCACAGTGGCGCGAATTCCAAAGGAAGGCTTAACAGTGCATGATCCGAGAATCCCATCTGTCTCAGCTGAAATGAAACAAATAAATAAATAAACCAGCAGACTCATTTACAAGGTTTTCTCAAGTTTCCAATCTAAAAATCATCTTGCAATAGGAAAGAATATAGACTTGAAAGTATTACATCTTCAAAATGCATCTCATACCTTTAATATACATTATTAAAGAATTACACCTCTAGGGAAAAATCTCTAGAGAGGTACATCTATATAGTTCACACATTGTGAAACAGCAATTCCTAGTATGAGTATGCTTTCATAGAAATAAAGTGACAGTAAAGAATCAATGTGATAGGACTCTTCCATTGATTTGGGAAAGGGCCATTTTGGCACCCACAACCTCCCTCTTTTCCCAAGCCATGGTTCACCTGCACCTGCCCCATGGCAGATCTGCCTGTGGATGAAATACAGTCTCCTCAGCTGCACTTCTCTCCAGCCACCTCACTGCAAGGGCAGAAGCCACGCAAAAAAAAAAGTCACCTGCAACTAGTTAACCTGCCGGATGTCTTCAGTGAAACTTGCCGGGCATGGGAAAGGCAAATAAAGAAGTCATCCAGGACAGATGAACACTGAATACAAACACAACTATGTGCCTCTGAAAAGCCTAGCCAGGTGGATTTAAGTACAGAGGTGAGGAGCACTCTGGTGAAGTTCCTGGGAGTCTGGCCCAAGTGTCTCCCTGCTGAGCACCAGGCAAGTGATCGAATGGGCAATGACTGGCTCTCAAGCACCCTTGTGCCCCAGTGCTCAGGGCAGTGCTCTCTGGGGCAAGGTGCCTCTTTTGCTCCGCAGGAAAGATGGGACTTTCTATCCTTGGCAGCTTCTCTGCCCTTGGTGCATACTCTGACTCCCACACTGGTCCAACCTTTATGGAGCTCACCCAAAGGAAGAAAAACTCCAAAACTGGAACCCATCAAAGCCATACCCTCTCATCCTCCCCCAAAGCCACATGCTCACTTTTCCTACTGTGAAGGGCAAAGGAAAGATTTCTGTGGACATCTATAGGTCTTTTCTGAGGTCTTAGGGAAGGGGCTTCTCCAAGGGGTTTGACTGCCTCATCCTCTTCTCTGGGCAACAAGAGACCACCACCTCTCTCACATAGCCACTTTACACTAAAACAGACTTTCTTCCCATCCTGCCTACCTCCAACAGCTGGAAGAGGTTCCTCAGAGACACCAGCAGGAAATATGACCAAAAAGTACTATTTAGTAGTTTTAGACTTCAATAAAAGATAGCATCTTACTGTAGGCTATTTTAGCTTCTTTCAAATAGAGACATTTATATAAAGGTTAAATCCTGGAAAGCTGTTTTCTTTCAGTATCTAGATTTTACCCTCAGTAGATCTTTTCACATTTGTAATATGGAATACGTGGGTACATTCTCCTGGATCAAGAATGTAGCACTTCTTTGACCCTGTTCTTATGGTGCCATTTGCAATGTACATTTTTGTATGAGAATTACCTAGACCCAAATGGGTAAGCAAATAGATAATATATTCTGTCATTTTAAATAGTAAGCGGCACCAAATTTGCTTATTCTTATCTTTTTAGAAATTTTGTTGTGTAGTTTGTGGGGGTCTCCTTTCAGAAAACTCATGCAAACTCCTGTGGACGCCGCTGACAGCTCATCAAGATGACAATGCAAATGATGGGCTTCCACATAGCTCCATATACAAAACTGCCACACATCAAAAGTAAAAAACTATACTATGTTCCATAAAATAGGAATTTGCTACAAGTTATAAAGAACAGAAATAAGAAGGGGGAAACGTGATTATTCTTAAATTTTCTTTCAGGAGATGTTTATCAGGAAGACGATCTCTGCATAACTAGAGAAATTAAAGAATCTGGAAAAAAAATCACATGAGACCAAGCTTCTCTACAACAAAATGATGCCGTGGCCTGATGCTGGCAAGCAGCACATAGCAGGCACCAGACTGTGTAAGTCATTCCATGGGAAGGTCTTAACACCTCTGATGCTTGGATTTGGTGCTCCTTAAAGATGAGCCAGCAAGGACTGCCCTGCTATTCTGTGCTCCTCCATTGCTGTTGGTCTGCTACTAAAGTAAGTGAGACCTGCTCCCACAATGACAGAAGAACAGTAATTGATGGGCAGGCCATGTCCTGGTGACAGGAATGGCCGATGGCAAGCACAGCAGCATGTGCAGAGGGTGACCCACAGAGCTCACCCTGGCATTCCTAAGCACCTTTCCTGGGAGTGCTGCTTATCTGAGAAACTTCGAGATGCCCTGGTTTTGCAAGATGACAAAAAATGCAACATACTGGCATAATTTTTGTAATACACCATTACCATCAACAACAAATATTTTCTCATTAAACACTATTTATGAATTTCCGAGGAGTCAGAAAAAAGACATGTTTGTTCTCTCAGCACATGTTGCATAAAAATGAATCTGCTTCCCAAAAATGGGCATTTTTTCTCTATAAGTAAACTAGCACATATTAATTTGTTTTTCTTTGCTCATCAGTTTCATCAGCCCCATCAACTTTAAAATAAGATGAAAATGCATCTTTTTCTGTAGATTTTTGATGTAAAGCCCTTGGAGTGCAAAAATAGGCACAGAGCACTTCAGATAAGCTGAAAGAAAATATTATATTTAATATATTCTCATTGTATGGCCTATTAAATATAACATTTTCACAATACAGGAAATTATGCTACACTATTAAAAATATACATTTTATTCCTGTATAATTTAATCTTTATCACTCTGATTCTTTCCATATTAAGACTATATAGTGGGTTTTATATGTGCAAAACTGGTACAAGTTTCCCTGTGAGAGCGTTTTTGTACTGATTAGTTAAGAAAATAATAAACTCGATCCTCATCACTGCACACCTTCTCAAGGACACAATCTGCAGAAAGGGTAAACATTTTCATGTGTTGTGGTGGGCAAAGCATGCTTGGTGTGCACCAGAGTGGAATCAAATGGCCCACAGGCTACCAATCATTTGCATTGCATTTGGTATCATCTCCTCCATTTACAGAACAGCTGTGTAAACTGAAGGGCAGGGAAGGGACGGCAGCAGGGACTTAGGCTGGGGTTTGAGGGTGAACACACACCAGAGAAGGAAAGAAAAGTAGGGCCAAGAAGTCTGGCTGCAGCTCTGACACTGGACACCAAGCATCCCTTTGCTACCCACATGGAAAGCCAAAGCAGAGCACCTTGGTCTGTGGGATGCATGTGGGGAGACAGTGGGAGCCAGCACTGGGAAGCCGAAGCACAGAAGGGGAAGAGCATGGTCCAGCTTGGCTAAATTACTTCAGAGAGGGCACAGTACAAGGCACTGCCAGAGACCAAACTACTGCTCCAGACAGCAGCCTCTGGACACAGAGACTGCCTGCTCTGGGGCACCATGGAAGGCAGGTGCATCTCCAGCGGGCACGCTCCCTGTACAGTGGGCGGGCAGCTGTGGGGCCAGGAACCTGAGTGGGATGGGAACACCAGATCTGGGGCAGCCTGTGGGGCTGGCCGAGGGCACATGGGGCCTGAGTACCCCAACAAAAGGGATTACATTTTTTATTTTGGGCTTGAGAATGTTTTGCAGTCCTTGGGTGAGCTGCAACCTGTCTGAGCCTTGCAGTTTTTTGACCAGTAAAAGGACTTGAAATGCATGCCTGCCTGATAGTGCTCAGCTCTTCTAGGAGGAATGGTAAATACTTGGAGATCCTTGGAGGAAAGGAGTAAAAATATAATTACCATAAAGGAAAACAGTTAAGAGTTTTCCTTATGGGAAATGCCTCTTGCTTTACATATTTTTATGCAAATTAACCCAAGGTAAGTCTAGCCACATGAAAAAATAATTAGATCTTATTAAATGTTCACTTTGCACTGAATGCTGAAATCGAAATCGGCTGGGTGACACTTCTGAAGAGTTCTATTGTAAAAAAGTAAAAACTCAAGCAAGTAAAAGATAAAACAAAAGTCTTTCCTTAGCACTGAACCCAAATGATGGTGAAATAGAGTTAAACAACAGCATGCATTGGTGCTAATTTTCACTCTCAGAGGCAAATTATTTCTGAAAGTGCCCAAACTCGCTGTGATCACCCAGCCGACGCTGGCTGCCTCAGACCAGGCACGGCACCATTTCAGCGACGAACCCTTACAGAAGAGGCAAAGCCACCGAAGTTATATGAAGATTAATAGAAATCTGAACCGCGCTACATCTAAAATAAACAAAAGCTTTTGTAGCCGCGCTGAAAGGCCCATAAAAGTAAACTACAACCTCGGCAAAGCCTTTTAAACTGACAAAACCGGACGGCAGAGGTCAGGGAGGCAGGCGGGTCAGCAAAGCCCTGCCTGCAGGTTTGGGGGTCGCTCCGTCTCCCCGCTCGCTCGCTCACACGGGGGCCTCGCCGGGGCCGAGGAGAAAGCCCACCGCCGCTCCTCCTCCGCCGGAGCAGGAACACTTGAACTGCCCTTCTGTCTCAACAAAACTTTAGTTTGCAGATTGGGCGCGAAACAAAAGAAAGACAGCGGGACGCGATTTATAAGGGGGCAGAGTAGGCTGACATGCTATTGTACTCCAGAGGTATCCACAAGCTGTTAATTCCATTTTAACATTGTTAATAAGACTGTTAACACATCTGACTTTGTTTAGAGACTTTGAAAACATCAACAAACTGAAGAAAAAAACAAAACAAAACAAAAATCAAGAACCCCAGCCGCACTAGAAGTAAAATGTGATCTTTTCAAACAGCATCAAACATCCAAATGTGAGCCTTCTTCCTGTCCGGACCTGGCAGCGAGGAGGAGAAATGGCAGGGAGGCTCAGGGACGTGCAACCACATATTCTTCATCCTCTCATTAGACTACTTAGCTATTCACATTTTCTAGGTTAAATTTAAAGGACTCGTTTCTAAGACCACTGCCGTTTTGAAGAGAGGGAATAAACCTGGACTTCCCCTCCGCGCACACCTCCTCTCCCTCGCTCGCACTTGCACGCAGGCAAATGTGCAGATTTAATCAGTGTGGAATGTTTTAAATGAATAATTGGGTCTGACAGATTTATTGCAGTTAATTTTGCAATAGAATGGAAAAATGTTTGGATCTCAGCCTTTAAAGTATTAGGAAAACAATTAATCCATCACATAACGGAAATTCCTATATTACACCCTCATGTCCAATTAAATAATGTCAAGTAATCTTATATTGTAAAATGCTGAAAATTGAAGCTCAAATTATTGAGTGGGATATGTTTTAACTTTTTGAAACAAAAATCGCGTCAAATTAAAATCAGATGCTTCGATAAAAGGCTTTTTTGGTTTGTTTTATTTGGAGGGGGAGATGTTTTTAAACATAAAAGAAAAAACCCAGCCTTACTCAAAAAAACCCCATTAATTTCTCTTCTGCTCTCCAGTTTTTGCATCAGAAACGCTGCCTTAGCAAGGCGATCTGAAAGCAAATCAAAAGCTTTGGGATGAAGTCTGCGACCGCATTTTAAAAGACCGCAATCTTTTAAAGAACTTTAAAAGGAGATAGCCAGCACTTCTCTTTTCCAGCAGGCAGAGGGGCTGATTCCCGGGTACTTACTCAGACACAACTCTCCGAGACTTCAAGCCGTGTTTTGCTTGAATAACGTCCCGTAGGATCGAGCCCCCAGTTTAGGACCGACTGACAGCAAACTTCTGAGCCGGAAAGTAAGCGGGATTCGTTTGTTTTTGTTTACAGCCCAAAGCTGCTAATGCTGTAAAATTGCTTAATGTCACACTCCATCTCCTTTTTATTAAAAATAAGGTAAAACAAAAGAAAAGGAAAAAAAAAAAAAAAAAGTCTGGAAATCAAAGAACTTTTCTAGAATAACAAAACCACCGACTTACAAATGTCTTGCCTGCCCCTGAAATTTGAAACTTGGCAAATTCATCCCATTCGGCTGCCGTACAAAAGGTCCCTGAAGCGTGTTACAGTAGGGACCCGCGATCTTCCCAAATACTTTCCTGTTTCTAAACTAGGGGATGCAGAGCTGCGGTTTCAGGGCTCCCTCAGCTAGAGAGAAAAGAAAGAGGTGGTGAAATTTTAATATCGCGGAGGTTTAAGGGGAGTACGTCCGGCTGTTTTTACAGGGGGATTGCCGATGGTCCTGTGGCAGGCGAGGAAGAGAGCGAGGGGACAAAAAGGGATTGGAGCACGTGTCGCTACAGAAAGGCTTCAAGAAGGAAAAAATAAAAAGAAAAAAAAAAAAGAAAAAAAGAAAGAAAAAGTTGGAGGCACTGAAGAAGGAGTAAATATAAAACATAAGGAAATATCCTGCTAGTATGTCAACGGCAAAAATTAACAAACTGAAATCTCAAGTCGCATTTTAAGGGCAATAAATGCTGTAATGACTTGCTGGCACCTTCGTTAAGGCACTGTCGGCATGGCTGGACAGATGAAAATGGGGATTACACTGAATGAAAGAAGTGTAAGACTTGGCCACCATCATTCAATTTGTTTTTCCAAATACAACACGCTTCTTATTTTGCTGGTTTCTTACAGTCTTGACGTTCTGGATAGCCACATTGCCACCCAACTATTTCTGTTGCCATAACAACATCAGAAATTTGTTCCTCGATGTCCTTTTTAATAAAATAATTTTGGGACTTGGGAGCTTTCAAAGACGGGACAGTTTCTCTAATTTAGACAGCTCACACCTTTCTAACAAGGAACCCATTTGTTTCTGTTTCCCTTAAGGGAAAAAAAAAAAAAAAGTAATCTGAAAGCGATGCCTCCTCCTTCCCCCCTTGACTTTGGAAACAGGCCTGTTGCTATAAACAGTTTTTCTGAGGGACTTAGATTTTCAAGAAACAGGCAACCTACAGCAGCCAGGGGACCACCTCCTAAGGCTTACAGAAAGGAAAGAAGTACTGTACATGAAGACCAGCATCTAAAACAATGGCCAAGTTTTCACCACCTATCCACAGGATGGGTTTTAAGATCTTCAGAAATTAAATATACAACCAAAAATTACTAAAGAAGTGTAATAACGCTCTATGTTTTGTATGGTGTCACTTAGGAGATCCTCGTCCCTCCCTCAAGGCGACTAGAGCTCTCTTCGAGAGCTACTCCTTGGCATGGCTAATTTTTAAATTATTATTATTTTTTTTCTTTCTTTCTCAGAGCAGCTCAGAATGAGTGGAATAAGAAAAACAAAAACAAAACAAACAAAAAAAACCCCACGAAACAACCCCTGACTCTTTACTATTAAATAAATTGGATTCCCAGCACAAACAGCAAAACAATGGCCAAGAGGATGTGACTAACAAACGCAGAGAGAAGAGTCAAGCTGCCCTCTCTTTGCATATGCAGCTAAACAGAAGTCATTGGGGTTGGGATTCTTTCCCTTCCTATTTAACATATCTGTGCATTTCAATAAATTGAGATGAACAATGCCCGGCTTTCAAAAGTTGCAAATTACTGGGAATACATTGCAAAATGTGAATAGCGCATAACATTGGGAGACGTTTAAAAGTATTTTCTTTGGGTTTTTGTTTTGCTTTGTTTGGGGTGGGTGGAGGTGGTTTTTTTGGTGGGTTTTTTTTTTCGTTTGGTTTTATTGTTTTGGGGGTTGGGGGGGGTTGTTTGTTTTTGTTTGGGTTTTTAACTGTTTTTCTTTGTTTTGTCTTGTTTGGGGTTTCTTTAGGTTTTTTGATTGTTTTGGGTTTTTTTTGTTTTTTTGTTTTTTTTCAATGAGGAAAAGAAGAGGGAGAAATAGTAACGCTCAAGGAAAACAATCCTAGACTGGGAAAAAGTGTGCCCGCGAGATATGCATGAAACTTCAAGGGATAAAAATGATTAGAGCGTGTATTTTGCAAAAGAGCACATATCCGTTTGTCTCACTGGCTGGTCCAAGCCAGCCAGGGAGTTCTTGCTCATGTGCACTGACGGTCTTTAGCAAGATGCAAATATTTCTTGTCCTCGCAAGATGAAAATATTTCTTGTCCTCGCTGCCGATGGCAAGCGGACACCTGCACACCTGCACCTCGAAAGTGGAAAATTTCCCCTTTTCGCTGTTACCGGTGGCATTTCCACAGCTGCTAAAGCAGCGTGATGGGAATCGCGTCCTTTCCGAGCAGCCGCTTTGGCAGCAGAGGTTGGAGGGGGCCCGCCACGCGCAGGAGAAGGGAGGGGAACGCTGCCCACGCGGGAAAAAAACTCGACAACCCCCTCAGTAAAAACCAAACCAAAAAGCCAAACCCAAGCCACCCGACGCTTTTAAACCGCGACGTGTCTATGTGGAAACGTCTCTTTTCGGCCACTCCGTGGGGCGGGACGGTCACCGCTCGCTGTGGGGTGACCCCCGCGCCTCTCCGGGCCCGGCGCCCACGCCACGCCGGGCGGGAAAGCGGGGC
>WEIU01011346.1:22595-49198 GCA_013389925.1 Aegithalos caudatus | reverse complement strand
CCGCCGCGGACACCGCCGCTTCCCGGCCTGGAAAACAACCACGAGCTGCGAGAAGACAGCCCCGAGGCTGCAGGTGAAGCGCGGGACAGGGTCCGTGCCCCGTCCGGTGTGAGGCAACCGCCGGCGAGGAGCTGTAGCGGCCCTCGGCTGCCTTTCTCCAGCGCAGAGCTGCGCAGGTGTTCGTGGCGCCGCCATGTCCTAACGGACGCTGTTCCAGGTGTGGGGCGCGCACGCGAGCCCAAAGAGGAGTCGGCATCGCAGCCGCCGCCACGGAGGTCACTGGGGCGGGCGACGGCAGTGGCGGCCCCGCCGTGCTCCGGGCAGCGCTCATGCCCTCAGGAGAAGCCACGGCTGGCATCGCCCAGGCGTGTGGCTTTATCCTAAGCACGATGCCTGGGCCACCTTCGGAAATGTGCTAGCGGAGGATCGCCTGAACCCTGGCGTACAGTGCGGGCAGCTGGGTTACTGGGGACTTGCAACAGGCTGGGTAAATCCTTGGCCCCGTGTAAAGCAAAGGCAGTGCCATGATTTCACCCGTTGCAGAGACTCTTCACGAGAAGGAAATGTCAGGGGAGAGCTGGTGTTGGGCTCCACTCATGAAAAGCAGGGCTGGTGGGGGAAGCCTGGCACCTCTCTGGGCACAATGCAAAGGGCAACCATGGCATCACAACAGCCCACACCAGACGTTCCTCCTGGAATTCCACTCACATTGCTTGGGCAGCCTGCTGGGATGGGATCAGCATCATCAGAGCTGGACCCTAGTTCCATTTATACGTTCAGCAGTTAGTATTGCTACCAGAGGATAGATGCCCCTGCCCACGGTAATGGGAATCTTGTTCGAACTCTCCCTTATGCAGTGGCAGCCCTGTGATAGCAGGATGCACACCAACACCCCCCCCCCCCCCCCCCTTCCACAGCATGCCTTCCCCGGAGCAGCCCAGCAAGTGCAAATCTGCACATTTTATGGGCCTGCATTGAAGGCGCATAAGGCTTTGGATTAGACTTGCTCAGTACTTTAATGAGTATTAAATTAGCTTTGGCAGCAGCAGAAACCCCCAAAAGCATGCTATGCAAATTACTCACTTTGAGAAAAACACACGGCAATGTTGTTATTTGGAGAAACCAGCACAATCATGGAAGAATAGCTCATCAGTAACTCTTCCTTTGAAAACCATCTCCAATGGGCACAGTAGGATTTAATTTCTACTTTTTATTGGAGAAAAAAATCAACACTTAATAGACTTTTGAATTGGCAAAGATAATTGCCAAGTACAGCTTTTGTGAAGTTCAGCCCTTGTTTTCTTCTGCCTGAGTCCCTCTAAATATGCAGGACAAAGACAATGCCACAGTTCCAGAGCAGAAAAAGAGCGGAAATGAGCATTTGCCAAAGAATCAGATGGACACCTGTATTTTTGTCACCAGATTTTCAAGTTTTTTTAAGTCCTTTAAAAAATATTTTTGTAAACCCCAGCATGTATTGCCATTTGCTAACATAAATCAAATCTTATAAGTCTTTCAGAAAAGAGATTGCAAAAGGTGTGATCTTTTCTTACTCTGCACCTCCAGTTGTGGTTGGTTTTGCCCCTTACAGTAACAGCTGGTGTTGGGGGAGCAGTAATTCCACATTTCACAGGGGGTATGACTTCAGCACTGTGTTTCCCTCATGACCTCTTTGCAAATCAGAAGGGCTCAGCCTACTGCTGCTATGAAATCTCATCACCACCTTACTGCTGCTCACGAACAACCTCCAGGAGTACTCTAAAGCTATTACTCACTAGGGCTGGATGATATTTTTTAATGAAGAAAGAATAAATTAAAAAAAAAACGCCAAACCCACTGTCAAAGCTATTTTTCTATTCCTGTCAAAACTGGGAGGCAAAGAAATATAGGCATAGCCAGATCTACTGTTTTCATTTCACTGGCCCTCTATTTTCAAAAAGGCACCTAATATAAAATAAAAGAAATAGGCAAATAAGAAAAAAAGGGAAGAGAGAGAAAGGAAAGAAAGAAAAACAAAAGGAAAGAAACTCATTAATTTTTCTTTAAACGGAAATATCAAGAGGAAAAAAGTGTCCTTTTCCAAAACCCTAGATATTTTGCTTTACGTTTATCAGTCAGCTTGAATGTTATCTCAACAGGAGCTTAGTAGAGATGTAGCCCATCAGTCAGGGGATGAATTTCCTCTTCATGAAGACATGTAAAAAACAAACACTTTTATTATGATGAGATATGTGTTTTCATTGACTGAGTACCCATGTAGGAGGAGAGCCGATGCAGTTCAGCTAGGGAGAAGGAGAAGAGGAATGTGAAATGCTTTCCAGGGAGCTCTGTGCTAAGCAGAGGCCATAAAACATATACCAGCAGGACACCTACTGCTTTCAGTGATTGAAGGCTGCAGGCACACATCCTCTTCTGAACCTAACCTGGGATGGCATCAACCTGGAGCGCTTGGGATCACCCAGGGCCGGATGCGATTGCCTCCAGAGCTGCGCTGGTGGGAAGGGTCTGCATCAGTGCCCCTGTGAGCCCCATTAGCGTGTATTGAACTTCTCCCAGACAGACAGACGGGAGCCATCGCCTCTCCTGGAGCAGCAGTGAGAAGGGGAGCAGTGCCACTCTCAACCAGCATGGCTGGCTCCAAAGTGCACAGATATGACCTAGCTACCAGCTGCTGTTCCAGGACATCAGTTCCAGTTAACAAGCTCGAGCTGTGCATTTTACTTCTAGGCCATGCTTTTTTACACAGCCCAAGTACAGTTTTGCTTGCTTTCTCTGGAATAATTAAAATTGAGCTGTGAATTCCCTTCTCTCACACAGATTCATTTTCATTTCTGTACCAATTAGTAAAGGCTCAACTTTAGGGAAACTGTTGCACAGCCTAGCACCAAATGAAATTCCTGTTTCTTCTAATTCAAACAGAAAGCCTTACTGTCTCTTTGTTGTGAGAGCAACCTAGATCAGAGAAGTGACAACTCATCTTCACAAAGACAGTAATGTGAGAGCCCACTATCTGAACACAAGGTTGTAATTCAACATGATTAAACAGCCTTTTTGCTGTAGAAAGATGTAAACAATTGTTACAATCATGACACCCGAGTTTTTCTGCAATTGCAGACTTCTTGTGTGCTAATTTGTTAGTCCAACACTCTGGTGTTCCAGTAGCAGGGGGTCTACATCAGCAACGTTGGTCTTTTTGTTATCAAAACCCCTCAAATCTAGTGAGCTCTGCACCTGAGCACTGGAGAGGGGTATAATTGCCTACAGCTTTAATTCATTATTCTAAAGTTCTAGAATTTGCAACCTAAGCAGACTGGGAAAATAGCCATTTTTCTCCATGAAGCCTGCAGAAAGTTTTGTTTTTCCTTTAGCATAGCAACATCGTTGTCCACATTCAGCTTCCCTCATGGAAGTGGGCTATCTGCAGTGGAATCATACTGTGGCTTAAGTTGCCATGTAGTTCTCAGTTTTGGTTGCATGCTATTCTCCTGCAAACAGGGAAAGGAAATGTCAGGGCTACATGTCCTCTTCGGGCTAAAGTTCTGAGAATTTTACAGTGGTAACAGGCAATTTCAGAGTGAGGTTCTTCTGCAGCAGAAAGCATCACATCACCTGCAGTGGCCCTGCTGCACTTGGGCATTCCCCCCATGAGAAAAATCCAGGAGTGTCATAGCTCCACCAACTATAGTCCAGTTGTTAGACAGTAAATGGGACTCTGGCAGGCGGTGGCTCCTGTGATCTGCTCATAGTGGGGGCTCAGACATGGTGACGAAAAGCTGTACCAGAAAGGGGCCCTAAAGGCACTGCAATACCTGTTTCCTTCCACTCCCTGTGGTCCTGTTTTCTGTCCCCTGCTCTTAGGAGGACAAGGCTCCTGTCTGCCTGCCCTGGCTCTGTGCTGAAGAAGCAGCATGGCAACCTCCCACCCACAGACACTGCCAGATAGGGACAATGCTCTGGGGACAAAGGTGGCAGGGGCCCGTGGCCCAGTGACCCCAGGCCACTCTGAAGAGACAAAACACCTGTGCAGTGGACACCAGCAGGGTATCAGCGCCCAGGATCTTGGTACCATATGCATATTGGTCAGTAAAATATTGCAGCACTACCTGCACATTGGCCCCCATTGTTTGGTGCTCTCCAGCTCGGAAGCCACACTGACAAACCATGTGGGGTCCAGTATCATTTCAGGCTAAAATCTCTTAGCAGGCTGCCAAAAACCCACTAAAATACTTCTGCAAAGACTGTGAGGTAAACTAACAGAAAGTTAGGAAATAGCCAATTTGACTTTTCTGTGTAATCCAAATTCAGCCCTCGGGGCACACAGTTTATGAAACTCTCTTCAATAATATATTCCTACAGAGATGTTCTACAGGACAGACCTTAATCATGACTGATTAGGAAGATTATTGTCTGTAGGAACATGAGAGGTTTTTTATTTGTTTGTGTGTTCATTTTAAGGTTTTCTAAGGTCTCTCCCTTCCTGACGGACACACAGCAGAAGCACGGCTGGCTGGTACACAGCAGTGTATCTGCATCTGAGGGGGCAATCCACAGAAGCCCAAGCATGACCTTTGAGGACAGTTTATGAGACTCAACCAAAAGCTACTTTTTTTACTGTAACCAATACTTGATTAATACCAAATACTTTGATAACTAATTGGAACAAGGATGGAAACTCAGTCTGCCCCATAACAAGTGAATCCCCCTACCTATTCTTCTAGGAAGTCATGGTTTAACCAGTTACTGGTTAAAGCAGTGTTTTGAAAATACAGGCTTGAGTAACCTCAAAAATAAGAATGAACTCATGCCATTGCTCCTTCTCACTAAGCAACTTCTAAAGTAAGAGGACATTCCTGTCAATGTTTTTGTTTCTGTCCTCTTCTGGAAGGAACTAACCTAATTAAATCAACTTCCAAACTGCTTTTGGATGTTTAGATAAGTGACTCTAACATGAAGGGCTAAGAGCTCTGAACCTTCAATAGAAGAAACAACTTTCCTGAAAGCCACAGTAAGGATATTAAATCCATGAAAAGGCTGTGATTTAAGGAATGGTATTCTGCAGTACTTCCCCTTGTCTAAGTTTAGGTGATTTCCTGCTCACTTAGAAGGGAAATATTTCTACCTCTTCTCAAGTGTAGTGAAGTTAACTGCCATTCTGATCCCCGAGTCTCTTTAGAAGTTTCTCCTTGGCACAGAATTAAAATTATTTGGTTGTTCAAAAGTATAATAGTGCAGGTGAAGAGAGATCTCTACTGCCTTAATTGTAAGCTGACAATGAAACACACAAATTTATGGGACGCTCACGACTCTCATCTCCGCATGCCTTAGCTCTGTATTTGTAAAACAGAAGTAATACCAGCCTTTTTTATCATGAGTGTTTTCTGAAGATAAATTAATTAATGTTTGTTAAGCATTCAGATATTTATAGCAATAAGTGCCATAGAAAAGCTCATAAGGAAATTACCAATTCTGTCTTCACAGCAGGGTTTCAATAGTGTGCAGTAAATAAGGCCTAGGGCTACACATTGAAAAATTAGGAGAAAACAAAATATTGAATAACTGCTCATTAACTCAGCATCGTCCATCTTGTTCACTAGCTGAGGCAGGGGTCCTGTGGAAAAAGCTATATGTGATCTTGATTTTAAAAGACTATGCTATCAAGCAAATATATAAGGGGGCTGAACTTAACTCCACCAGCTGTCTTAATTTTGACATTTCCTAACTTCTGAATATTTTACTCTCCAGCCTTAATGAAGCTACTTTGAGCTGCTGCAAGACTTTGCCAGCTCCCCTTATAAAAGAACACTTCTGAGAATGCTGTGTGCAGGGAGATACAGAGGCTGAAAGAATGCCAGAATCATAAAAGAAAACAATGTTAACAATACCAAAACAGAACTTCAGCAAAATTTTGTTCCAGTCTTTTAAAAGGCAAGAAGCTTACATTTCACAACAATAGTATGCAACCAATGGGAATTTCCAGAGGAAATGCAGTCAGAGAGAGTATGTACATACTTAAACCAGATTTGGTCATCAGCATTCAATAATGCAGCCTTCCATGCAGTTGCTTTCTCCATATCAACATTTGGATGTGAACTGGAAATTAAGTGCCTTCCCAAATATTAAGTGCTTGAAATCAAGATTACTTTAAATAAAACACTGAGAGCATTTAGAGCTTAACAATTCCTTATCTGCAAGGGTCCATGGAAAAGGTGAATGGAATATTAAGTATATGTTAGGAGCAGAGCAGGAACATGGCCCTGGCATGAGTGTTTCTGGGCAGCAGGAGGACTGCACAAAACAGGGTGGAGGGAAGCATCCCTCCATACAGTCATTTTCAGAGAGGGAAACTTGTGAGGACACACAGAAACAAAAATATTTGTCTGCTGGACAGAAGCTATGACTGCAATAACATCTAGTGTGACACTGGATTTATATGTGACATCATCATAGCTAAAACAAGACAAAACAAAATTTAAAATAAATTGAATATGTAGCCTGAAAAAAAAAAGAAAGAGGAAATACAATTACCAAACTAAAGTATATTCACCTATTGGCAAAGTTCTCTATGTTTTTGTCAGATATTTAATCCCACAATGAGTTTTTTCTTCAAAAAAGAAAAGGGGTGGTTAAGGAAAAAAGACAAAACCAAACAACCCCAAACCCAAGACTTAACAAAATGTTAAGTGCTTATTTGCATTAAAAAGATTATGTGGGAACACAGTGTATCTTGTGAAAAGAAACAAACTCTAAAGGTAGTGTGCATAGTACCAAATTCCAAACTATGAAGAGAAGGGGCAACCGGAAAATGGCATTTTTCATTTTTGCACCCCTTTGCATCTTCATTCATTAACTAATGTTTTG
Organism: Aegithalos caudatus; assembly: GCA_013389925.1. Taxonomy (NCBI): domain Eukaryota; kingdom Metazoa; phylum Chordata; class Aves; order Passeriformes; family Aegithalidae; genus Aegithalos; species Aegithalos caudatus. Next base: position 42,340 of record WEIU01011346.1, on the reverse strand, counting down.
TAAATTTGGGCTATTTTTTTCTTCCATAAAAAAAAAAAAAAAAAAAAAAAAAAAAAAAAAAAAAAAAAGAAAGAAAGAAAAATGTTGGGGAAACCAAAACATACTTGTCATGATGGTAAAATGTTAATTCTGCTAGAAACACTTGCTTGTTCTTTCTATCTTGAACATACAAACCAGTAGGGAAAAAATCTCAAGGATATTTTTAAACTGTGCACCATAAACGTTTTAACATTTGCTTGTTGAGGAAATTTTTGCAGTGAAAAGTTTCTCTAGAGAGATTATTTACAATATTAATTTAACGCCTTACTTTGTAATTCTTCCTCAAAGGAAAAAAAAAAAATCCCATTGGCTTCAGAGCAAGCAAATTGATTGCTTACGATGAGATAACTGCAATGAAGATTCAAATTATACACTTTTGCCAGGGATTGTACTACCTTTCCAGAATTATGCTAATTAAATACCTACTAGAATGCCTTTCAATTAATTAACATATTCTCTCATATTCCTCATTTTACAGTAGCTTTTAAAAATAATTAAGTATTAAATTCAAGATTCCAGGCACCTGATTCAGCGGCAGGTTGCACTGTGCTGAGCCACACAATTTCTTGTCTACACTAACAGTGTGAGGAGTGAGGGAATTGTGTTGTCCTTAGCTTTTTTGGGTTTTTTTTGGTCATATGTACTTTTTGTGGTGGGTCAGCCTTTAACTGGTCTTTGAAACCCAAGGGGGAAATCCCAGACAGCCTGAAGCCAAGGGGAACTGTGCACTGCCTTCAGCCACCCTGTGTTCCATTTCCCTCGAAGCCTTTTTGCTTCGGACTATGTTGCTTTTAGCAGCACCAGACACTGTGGTTTCCAACCACCAGACTACCACAATAGACAAGACAGGGAAAACTACGTTAAAGATTTCTTCAACTGGACTTCAGCCTTAGCTGGTGGGACTGTCCAGCTTTTCGCAAGGCCAGCTCGGCAAAGCACCTGGAAATGTTTGCCTTCAGCAGGGAAGACAGCTCAAAGCAAGGCCTTCCGAGCCCCAGCCGCTTCCAGCACACCATTGTCTCGGGCTGGTGGCAAAGCAGCACCCGTGGCAGACCCATAACGCTGCCAGCAGTGCAGCATGCGGGAGCGAAGCTGCCCCACGCCACGCTCAGCGCAGGCACGCGCGGCCCCGCGCACGCAGCCCGCCGGTGCTGGGAACATGGACAGACTGAGGAGCATCTGTGCTGGGGGGGGATATGGAACAAATAAGTAATTGCTGTTTTTACTGAGGAAAGCAGAAAATTAAAGCATATTAACAGCCAAGCGTGTTTGTTGCCTGGGAAGAACCATTTGTGTTCCAGTTTGGGCATTTTTACTCATCTGAAGTCTGTGCCTCAAAGCACGTTAAAAAACGTTTTCATTGTTATTGTGATTATTTAATTATTATTTATGTTCTCATATGGATTTAAAGTGTGTAAATATTATGGGGGATGGGGAGAGAAGAAAGCAAAATAAATAAATTCAAGAAAATCTACTGCATTTTTAGCAGTGGAATCTGGTGGTGGATGCAGTTCTGAATTAATACCTTAGAAAACATATAATTCTTTTTAGAGAGCATTTATTGCACTAAAAATGTGTCCTGGTTTATCAGAGAAGTGTGTGGCTATGTGTATGTTCTCTTAGCCACATTCAGCTCTCTTCAAAAAGACATCCGCCAGAATAGCACTCTTTAGGGACAGTGTTTCAGGGTTGACAAGAACATTAAACCATATTATAATTATCTCTTCAATGAAAACACGGCTTTGTAGTGGAGGCTATGCATGGTCCTCAAGGCGAGTGTTATTAGGCTTGTATGTGTTTTCTTGGAAGGAGATTCATGGAAAGAAAAAAGCTTTATAATTTACTGCAAGGAAAAAATACAGAGTACATGTCATGCATAGCAAAAGGGATTTTACAAAGAAGGCACTAAGTTGAGTGCCTCACTTATCTTCAAGAATGCTTCTACATAATAAGTGTGGGGATCGGTTTAACACAAGCTACAATATAGATATAACACACACATACAATTCCCTGTGACCACTCATACAGATAACTGCAAAAAAATTGTCTGTAAAGTAAGGTAAATATAAAGCAATTGCCTCCTGTGATATAAATGGGTTCTGTCTCATTCTTTGAGAGGTCACCACTGAACAGAACACATTCTTATGGCAGTGCAGATAATAAAATCTGTTATTCTTAATGTGAATACAAGTATTTTCTAACCCATCGTCCACATTCAAAGTACTGTTTTCTCAAATTAATCTGAAATTATAAAGTATGAGTTCTGAAACAGCAAGTAAAATGACAAACTGCACCAGGAAGATTCTAATATGTTCATAGAGACCATAATTAATATGCATATCTTACACATACACAAATGCACATTTGGATTTATTTATTCACATTAAAAAAAAAGAACACTATTAATTTTTAATACTTTTTCAAATGCCTGAATTATTTTAAACCAGGAATTTTCTTCTTGTTTGTGAAAATGAGATTGCAAATTTGTTTTCTTTAGTATTTTGGCAAGTGGATAGATTTAAATTCCTTAAAATGGAATGAACTAGAGGAAAGAATCAAATCATGTTAACCAACAGCTATATATATGCTGAACACAGGAAACTCTGACAATATTATGAAAATCTTGTGTTAATGGAGGATTAAATGTAAAGCTGTGGCATTTCAGTTGTGTGCAGGCAGGTCCAGGCACACGCAGGCATAAACACAAAAGACAACAGCTCCACTAAACAGCTACCAAAAATATACCCAATTGGCCTAATACTAGACAGAACAGCTTGAGCATTCGTAGGAAAAAAAAAGTCAGAAACTCACCAAATCTTGGTTTTAAAAGCATGCTAGGTATCCAGAGAGAGAGCATTCGGAACAGTCAATTACTTTCACATTTTGTCCCAGGACTTTAAAAGTTAAAGGCATAGTTCTGCCAATTGTGAGATGCCCCATCCAGCACAGACCACCCACAACTACTGATTTTCCATCTGGTGAACAAAACAGACATCTCCCTAATTATTTTTAAAAAGGGTTTTTTTTCCAACATACTTCCTTTATTTGTCTGTGACCTGGAACTTAATGGAAAACCTGGTAGATGCCAACCTCATTTCTTGTAATGAAGCATCTTATTTTCCCTACTTTAAGCATGCTTATTTAAAGGCTATTTAACAGAAAGTTATTACCTAAGCTGATCTTTGATAGGACCTAAATTACTAAATAGTTTGAAATTAGAACAACTTTATATCAAACCCTAAATGTTCCAGTTAAATATTAACCATTAAAAGTCCTTCCCTTAAAGCAGCATATTAAAACAGGAAGCAATGAGGTTTACAGTCTCATATGCTGGGTTCCCATATTGCCAGTGTCAAAATTTATGCCTTTTTTCAGCAATATGGTTGCCATTGCCAGCACCACACTTATAAATGCCAACTGTAATTAAAATCTGGCACCTTATACAAGCACTAAACATGCTTACAGATTAAAAAAAAAATCTTTATTTTAAAATACTCATTGCAGCATATGCAGGCTTAAAAAAAAAGTTATTCTTCTGCCAGTTTTAGAAACATCATGGGGAAAAAAAATCAAGGTCCAAGTTGTCCTGAAAATCAGTCCAGAGAAACCTAAATACTGTACTAAATTTCACAGTGGATGTATTTGAGGGAGGGATGGCAAAATCTGGATTTTCCCTTGAAAGGGGCTGCAAAGAAATAGCCTGTTTAAAAATCTGGATCCTGGGCAGACACACAGGGCAGGTAGCACACAGCCTTTATGGCAGCGCCCTCTCCACTGGCGGTTACAGTTCAATAAAGATGTAAAGCCTCATCGCTGTCACGGTGAATGCCCAAGCAGGGCTGTGGATCCCAGAGCCCAGAAAGGGAGGCTGCAGAGAAGAACAGAGGCTGGGATGAACCCCGTAGCCTGTTCATTTTAATAGTTTGGGGATGTAAACATGATCATCTGGGCTTTTCATCCCTTAAACACCAGTCATTGCTGCACTGCTGTGCCTCCAGTAGTGAGCACCAGGCTGGGTGGCCAGTTAACAAAAATCCTCTCCCAGGCTTGTCAGCAACAGAAATGATCAGCAGGAGGCTCCTGGAGGCTCAGGACACATACAGGGCCACCTTGGGAAATAACCTGGGGGAAAATGGGCAGCTGGGGGGAATACGCCATTCTACTCAGCAAAATATCCAGTCATAAATTCCTTTTCTGCTTACTGGTGTGCTACTTCTAAGTTACACAGCTGTCTTATGGACCTGCTGGAGATGAGGAACCAATGTTCATGAGAGCTTACAACATAAAAAAGCTACCCAGGCACACAGCAGCAGGTGCACAAATGAGGTGCTGCAGCACCCTGAGATTGCTTTTTGGTCTGGCAGCACTGCCCCAAGCACTGGTCTCTATTGCTCCAGTCATTCATCTTGGCTAAGAGGTGAGGAAGAGTCATCCAGCCACCCTGTCCAGTAAGTTGCTGGAGAAGGACCGCCTCTCAGAAACTCAGCACCACCTGGGGACTCTGTTTGTGGGGAATTGCCAAAATGATTTTTAAACAGCAACTGAAAACAGTGTTTTTTCAAAACTGATGACAGGTTATGAATTGGCATTTACAGGAACAGCTGCCAACGTGACCAGTAGATGGAGAGGAGCCATGATGGTTCTGTCCCAGCATTTGGGACACCAGGGACCAAAAGCAGAAGGACTCAGCAGTGTCTCTGCCACAAAGCCGTGATGACCAAGACACTCCATCATGTGATCCATACCTCATTCTGATGGTGCCTGAAGCAAGGTTTTTTTTCTTGTGATCCTACCAGCAGAAGAGGTAATTAAATTTCATTGTGGGGTGTCCCGTGTACCAAGTGTTTATGGACAGGACTGAAAAATTGTATCCTCACATTTTCTTGATATCGCTTTCTTGGCTAAATTTCTGAATCCTTATGTCAAGTTTGCACTGATATTAATATTCATTTATAGGTACTTCAGTTATCGATGACTTTCAGCAGGATTAAATCTTTCAAGTCATTTTTCGTAAAAATAAACTAAACTACCAAATGGGAAACCTTGAGTTAGATAATTAATTTGAAGTGTTTTCCCATGTAAAGGTTTTTGTTATTTTCTTGGATAAAGGTTAATTCTCAGTTTGTAACCACTAAAGTATGTTGCTTTGTAACTAAATATAGCTTTTACACTAAATTTGGCACTTCTTATTGCTAGCCAGAAGGACAGAGTAGCTCTGCTGATATATATTTAAACTTTTCTATACCTCATTATACATTTTTTCAGATTAATTTTACTGTTTTTATTAGAAAATCATGTATGGCACAATTCTTATTTACTAGTTGATCTCTTTGTGTTTACTTAGGATTTATGTTTCTTTGGATGAAAACTGGAATGCAATTTAAAACGTAATGAGATGGTTTATTGCTTGCATAGCACTATCTGAGAGAGGCTAGACTTGTAAAAAATTGTGATTAGATTTAAAAATTGATCTATTAAAATAACTTGGTATTAGCAAGAATTAGCACCAATCTACTATTTGGGCTTAATATCCTTCAATATTGTAGTATTAGCAAATCTAATCCTCTCATAATTAGCTTTTATTCACAGATTGGTAGAGAAGAACAAGCTTTTCTGCTTCTTTCAACTCCCAATTGGTCAAGTTTGAATAAATTAGTCATTTAGCTGAGCTAATTGAATATATTGAAGAAAATATTCTCTTGGTACTTGCAAGGAGGCTACTGATCTCAAAAGCCAACACAATACTTCAAGCACTTTGGGTGTCCAGATTTTGACTTTCATTAGCTGAATGGTTTGATCCACAACCTGGAAGCACTGTTTCTATTTTGGTCGGGGACAGGGGATTATTATTTAAACAGATCACAGTAAATTTAGGATTTGCTATAATTTTAATAGGCACATTTTTAGGAATAAATACACCCAGCATAAGTTTTGAAAACTGTTTTTCTTATTTATTTCTTGGTCACAAATTGTTGCCATCTCATTGACTTCAGCTCTCTGCTTATCATTCAGTTCCAGAAGATTTTCCTTTAATGGAGGAACATGCCAGCATTACTATTACTGGTGACAGAAAGCAGCAAGTCCTACATCTCATGTATTTTATATAAAGATGCCAGAACATAATTTTTATCAGATGTAAACAGGCTGAAAGTGGTCTGTAAAACAATCTGGGACTGTCTAAAGTGTTAAAAATTTCCAATGTCTTTCTTTCCTAAACTAATTCCCTTCATGGTTGTGGAGTGAAGACATCCTCCAGGCAGCACTCTCCACACTGCAGGCATTGCAACAGATAAATCTGGCAGGGGTATATATTCCTGTCTCTGAAGCCAAGGCCTTCCCAACATATTTGCTGTCTGCAATACCATAAAGGCCAAAACTGTTGCTGGTTTGTCCCAGCAAGTTTATGCTTAGGTTCAAAATCTTTTAATTTTGCCATTACCATTCATAATCAAAGTCATTTTATATAGTCATAGATTACAATAACAAACCTAAACTATTATGTCTTGTTTTTGTTTGTTAGATTCTGCCATTTGTTGGTCATGTTTTCAGGTTAATATGCCAAGCAAAAGAGGTCAAAGAAGCTGATAAAAAATACCCAAAGCAAAAATGCCCAAAGAAATGCAGCCCTTTGAGAGCACATTCATTTTCTGGTTTATCTTGTTCAGGAACACCAGTGCTGAGTTTCTGTGGGAAGACATGCTGCCAATGGCATGTGTCTTAGATGACGATACTGACATTAAAGATGAGGACTTAACTGAGCTCTGTATCATTTCAGATATACTCAAAGGAAATCCATTGTGACTGTAAAAAGACCAGAGTGCACTTCAATTCTGTCTTAGAAATTACAAATCTGGAAATGCCAAGTCAACTTTCGCACCCTGAATGCATCCTTGTGCAAGCACTGTGTCGCTGTGTTTTCCTTTTTTCCTTTAATTTTCTTTTTTTTTTTTTTTAAGATTTGTTGTGTATAACAACAAATGGGTCTATTCATTCATTCCAAATTACTGAATCTAGCCAAGACTGTCCCTGTTTTAAGATTCTCTACTGGAATGAAAAGAAATGTTAGGAAATGCCACACCGCTTTTTGGTAAGTCATTTTCACTTCTTTCCTACATTTACCTGGCCAGGTGAATGTGAAATGAGGCTTGAGAGCACTAAAAAGGGAAGGAAGCACTGTTGAAGTTCTGTTTGGCAGAGAAGGTAAGGTATGTACTTTCTGTGGTAGAAAGGAGCCCCTTTGATTTTTAGCCTTATAAAGTTTATAGCATCAAAAGTTCTGAGGCCAGGCTTCCCTACCTTCAGACAGACTGAATCCAATGCAGCCAAACTTCTGGAGAGTCAGAGTTTATGTGGATCCAGCATTGCAGACAAAAAAAGAAACTTCCTCCTAAAATGAGTCTCTTCCTTCTTAGGCACAGAAAGGGGGACAAAGACAAGTTCAACCTGTACCCTCTCTGTAGGGCACCACAGCCTTTACCCTAAGGTGGGCACTGTCCAGCATGCTGTGCTTCATGTGCTGTGGAAGCAACTGGTGTAAACTGGTAAGCAAACAGCACACATATCAAACCATCCACACTGAAATACATGGATGTGCTTAAAGCATGACAGAAGTAAAGAAACACATGGCAAGAGAGAGATTGTCAAGTTGAAAGAGCGTCATGAGGGAGAAAATGCACTTAACCAATAGCGAAAACAAAAGGGAAGGGGAAAAAATCCCAGAGGAGCAAAGTCCAACTCACTGAGCAATGGGGATGATTTTTTGCATCAGTCTGCCTTTTGTAGAGCAGTTACTGGCTCCACCAAAATTTGGCTGACAGGTTTCCTTACAGCACATGGAGTTACCTTGCACAACAGCCCTACTGGGCTGGCATGTGAGTAAAATTGTATGAAAGAGGGTAAGAGAAGAAAAATGCAGAAAGATAGGAGCTTTTCTTAACCAACACCATTAACTTTCAGAGCTTCATTAAAAAAAAAAACAAAAAAAAAACCAAAAAAAAACAACCTAGAGAAGATTCCTGTGAAGACAAAACTGCAATCCAAGGGAAGGATCATCTTAGGAGGGAACTGCAGAATTACGCTTTCTGGTAGATGTGATACCTGAACCAGCCAGGCTAAACTAGACACAGTGCTCTTCATCTTGAGATAACCTCTCTTGCAGCAGGCCACCACAAGAGGTTATCCTGTAGCTCTAGAAACACCAGCGTCACAATGTGTAAGAAAACAAAGCCTCTAATTAAAAATGTCATTGCATATTTTCATTATTTATGGGTACTGTGAAACATGTCTCTCAAGGAGTAAGTTAAAGTAGGGCACAGAAGGAATATGTGCCTTTGGAAAATCATGTACTACCTCTTCTGCAGTGCTTCTGTGGGGAGGTACTGAAAAAGCTCAACCCTGTGGGTCTCGGGCAGAGCTGGCACATCAGGAGAAAACACCATCTTCATGCTGAGTAGTTTAACACATTGTCATGTATCTTTTCCTGTGAATTAAGCTAGAAAAAGATTTACTCCATGGTTTGAAATCTGGCTGGAGGAGAGATGGACTCCAGAGCAGCAGTCCTGCTCAGAGCACCGTTTCACTGGATTGCGGCACATAAGTAGCAATTATGACTATTTTTTATTAGTCAACGGGTATTTGCTGGATACAGTGAAACTACCAGTAAGGTAAAAAACTTCAATGTCCTTACAGATTAAACTGCCTTCTCAAACTCATGAGTATTATTTATCTACACGAGGTTGAGAGGGGGCTATGTGGAAAAAATCGTGGCTCTCCATTGCCACAGAAGCAGTGTCAGTAACAAAAATCTCAGGTTGCAGAGGAGGTGTCCAACTGCCAACTTTTACAAGCCTTAAAAACTTACACTGTACATGAAGTTTCAAAAATTGAAGATGAATTACATTTTTTGTTTTGCACAATGCCTGTTTGAATTATATCTACCTCTAATACTATTCATAAAAGAACATTCATACTGTTGTTCCCACCACACAGCACACCAAGAATCATTAAAATTTGAGTAAGTCCTGTTTGTTGTTTGACATGATTTATCTAGTTATCTAAGCCCATGTGTTCCCCAGGAGAAATGGCAACACATTAGTTCCCTCCTGCCCAAGCAAAATAGAAACACTTTGTATTATATTACATTATATCATAAACTTTGGTAAATAGTATTTCCCTTCACAAAAACCCACACATGTTGCCCTCATGCAATACACTTTGGCAGGCACACATGGATTCCAACTGGCTGCCATTAAATTTCAGGTTTTAAAACCTGCAAACAAACATACGGTAGAAGTTAAAATTATGCACTGCTGCTAAATTTGCTATGTGTACTGCAGGAGGATGGTCTGAAAAATCCATGTTAACAGTTCAACATTTAAACAAAAATAAACAAACTAATTAAAAATAAAAAAAACAGAGGGATGATTTTGAGTTTGTATTTTCTGTCTGCTACATCTCATTTCTTCTCATTTATCTGTCTGTCCATACTAAGAACACAATCATCCAAGACTTTAAGTGAATAGGATCAGTGAGATAAATTTTGGGACACAAAGTAATGGGAGCCTTTTATTTCTGTTCCAAGCAGTAAAGCTGCTGCAGGGTGTGGCAGGAGCAGGCAGCAAAACCAGGGGGTGTGAAGGGGACCAGCCATTAACTTATCAGTTCCAGGCCTGAGCTTTCTAATTGACAACCTCAGGGCTACTTTCATCACTTGTCGACTTCAAACCCACACTCAATTTTTCCTTTAGATAATGATGCAACTATAACATAATGGTGTTTCTGACATATTGCAGCATGTAGCAGTAGGAAGATTTTCTCAGTAGCTTAGTTTAACAGGAAAGTAAAAAAAACCCCAATTGTTAAATGGTTTTCACATCTATCAACTTCTCAGAAAAAAAACCCAGTCAGAAAGAAAACAGATTTTGTACTTCTAGTATGCCAAAGTCACTGTTTGGTCCTGGCCCAACCCAAAGCACCTTCAGTGCTTTAGTATCACTACAGATTTAACAAAACCAAATGAATGGTTAAGGCAATAAGCCCACAAAACATGCATTCATATATAAAGTCTAAATAAAGGAACCCATAGAAGTCAGTACTGCAAGTTAGAGAACTTGAACAATAAATTCCCTGAAAATGTAATTTTAAAATATATTAATGACATGCAATCTAGAAACCTTATGTCCTTCAAAAGGAAATAGAGAAATAACAGGAATGCTGTCATGGACACATCCCAACAGAGAGCCAGAAAAACCTGACTCACATCCCACAGAAATCTGAGCAGTGGCTGAAGGCAGCTGAAGCTATTTATGCAGGGTAAGGTCCTCAGGTAAGTATATTCATCACATTTGGATCATAAATTAAAAAAATACTAAATTTTGTCAAGTAACAGCATGTCCACAGGTAGCAAAGCACCTGGCTCTAACATAAACAGTCACATAACTGCCTTTTAATAGTGGATATAAAGGCTTGAGGCCTGCAGTTGGCTCTGCAAAGGCCTGGGGTCACAATGAGCTCAGTGCAGTGTCTGGGGCCCTGAGCACATCAATTCAGGCAACAAAAGCAGCGTCAGAAAGTGGAATAATACTGATGTGCTTCCAAAGTGTAGCCATTCCACTGGCTCCTACGTGATCCCCGTGAGGAGGGATAGAGGCTGGATACCACACTGCACAGCCCGGTGCTGCTGGAATAGGTGTGCATAAGCAGGCAGGTGTGGAACTAATCCAGATTAACAAAGCAAAGACGGTGCAGGCAGACTTGGTGTGCAATCAGCTCTTGTCTCTACTGGCGTTTGGGCTCTGATGGTGCAAGTGGGCACCCAGGTAACTTCAGTCACAGGACTTTAAAGTGGCCATGAATAGTTGGCTTATTCTGGCCTGACCACAAGAGTTCAGCCCCAGCCATTTAAGATTACAGATACGGATGGTGCATTCCAGGCAGCAGTCGCTACCTTTTGGTCACAAACTGTAAAACAACGGCTCCAGCTCCTATTTGAGGATTAAAAGGGGAGCAGGTAGAGGAAAGCAATACCTGCTCTGAAGCTCAGTGTTTCCTTGGGCTGCCTTTTGGGCTTTCTAAGTCCATAAAGCCGCAGTATATTGTGAATTTCGCAGCTATGTTGCCTGTTAAGAGTTGTAACAATGGCATATCACCCCCTTTCAAGTGTTGTACATGCTGCTACTCCTTCTCAAGCAATAAGGAGGTAGGAGCTCTCCCTACAAAATGCCTGGCCCACATCATGGGCAAAGGTCTCCAGTTGCAAAATATTATTAAAAGTCAGGACAGGACAGACTTATTTTATAGCCAAATTAACAGCTCAGCAAAACCAGTGGGCTGTAACAGGGAAGACAGTAAGTCCAACAGCTGGGCAGTTCAACACTGCTAAGTTTTTTACTGGGATCATTGCCTGGGATGTTTTGGGAAAAAAGAATTATCAACACAAGAAGTGTGAAAGCTCAAGTTATTACATGAAATATTAAAGGCAGGTGTTTTCCCGTTTCTTTAAACCAAACCCCACCATCTTTGCAATTTTGTCACTCCAAGGCTGCAACCAGCAGTACAAACCGGTTCCCTTTCAGGGTTTGGAGCATGGGTTTTACAAGCCTGTTTTGCCTTCCTGCAGGCACTTTGAGCTTATAAATGGCACCTTTCAGTGTCCTGAATTATGAAGGAAAGCTAGTCCTGAATTCTTCTGTCGCTTAATGATCTCACATAAAATGAGGTCCACAAAACTTTTACTACCACAGCAGTTCAAATTCGCAGGTGAAGAACCACCAGGGAAAGGATGTGGACATCTTTTGCTTTCCTAATTTTCCAGGTGCAAGAAAATTTCTCACTTGGACTTGGACAATTAGTTACTCTCAAAGCGAAGTCTGATCTAAATAAAAAGACTTCAGTATGTTTCCTTGATAAGCACTGGGGAAATCCAAGGGGAAACCACTTGAGAACACACAATTGGGTTAAAAAAATAAGTTAAAAAGGCCTAAGTATTCATTAGTCTTTTTTTTTTTTTGCACCTAATACTTTTCACTTATCATAACTAAGTCTATCTAACACTCAAAGATTATAGATAATATTTCATTAAAAAGTTGATTGGTTCTGCCCTCATTCTGGTAATAATATCCAGTGTTTGGAAAACATACTGCACCTCACAGTATGACCAAAAAGTCAAAAGAAAGTATTTCCAACAAAAAAGAAAGGATTTTGTTTGTTACAAATTACTTCTGCATTTATATAAAGATTTAACAATTCATGGCATGCCAAAAACAGTGCTAATGAGCTTTGAGCTGTGTTTTTCATTTTTGTTAGAATTTTTTCCTGCTAAAAACAATTACTAGAGGCCATTCAAATGCCACTGCATAAACCGGGAAACCTAGTAAAACTGCAGGTAAAATTGGTATTTTGTTTTCAAGTGTGGCTCAGGAATCCAATTCACTTGTTGGTGAGCTGCATGTTTCAAATAGCACCTACAACTCCTTTAAAAATGGAAGCCAGGTAAGATGCTTTAAAAAAAATTATAACATGCATTACTGAAAAACAAAACTTAAAGAGTGTAAGCTTACCATTTAATTCCTGCCTTCCAGGATGAACACCTTAGCTTTTCTGTTTTCTTCTCCATTTACCAATGAAAGGTAGATAAATGAGCAGAAATATAAGCTCTTAATTCTCAGCACCTCTTAGAGGACACACGTGCCCATAGGAGCTTAAAAACCTTCCTAAGGAGCATTATTAATCTTGTGCTAACAGCACAGAATTTTTAAAGCCTATAAAAACACCGTCTAGTCATAGACATGCAAGTCTTGCTTTTTCGTGACCTGGTTTCAAAAAACAAACAAAAAGTCAGTGGAAATTAGGGCAAATTAACTTTCATGATTCAGTTACACAGATCACTGCCCACCTCAACTGCTAACTGGATTCCAAATATTGTCCTTCTACAACAAAACTTGCCATCTACCACATAAAATAGTTTGAGCTGGAAGGGATCTTTAAAAGTCAGCTAATCCAATCCCTTGCCATGGCCAGGGGCATCTACTTCTAGATCAACTACTGCACATGTTGATGTTTCAGTCTAATGGAAGCCCTACTTTGACCTTGCTTTGTCCTTGACCTTGCTCTTTCACCTCTACCTTTGGGCCTAGGAATATTTTCAGAAATCTGAAAATAATTCCAGCTGCCTTCTTCCCAGGGTGTAGCACTCCTGCCTGGCTGCAGCCAAGCTGCTGCCCATTTGCACCACTGCAAGTCAAGCTACTATTAATCCGTTGGACTTCAGTCCTCCAAGTAACACGTGCATTACTCCAAAGGCTTTCAGGTGACTTTTTAACTGAAAACATCCAGGATGTTGGGGGTTTTAGCAAATCATCATAGCTCTTGCCCAGCAGCTGATAAGGCTGAATTTGATTAATGTTGCCAGGAAATAGAAATACAGCTGTGATGAGCTAGTCTTGTTACGCACATATTCAGTATTTCCCCTCCTTTCCTTGAATAGCACTTCACCAACTTAACAAAAACCATAGAAAAAAACACAACCCCCGACCCAACAGGCTGAGCAGATGAAAGATATTCACACTAACTAACCCCGCTCTCCAGTTCACCCCTGCAAAAATCCCACTGACAATATCAAGAGTGGGGAATCAAACCCCTTTATTACCGAATCCGCAGCAGATAAAGCAGCAATTGTGCTTATACAGTACTGGAAGTGTAGCTACAACATAGCGTGACAGCTTGTTAGTGTTGAAAATATATAAGCTCTTTGTAATTGTGCCTTTGGAATGCCATCTGTCTTGAATTAACGTCCACCTGGGATCATGTTTCGATGACCAATATGGACAGATTACTGGAACTTTAAAACCTCGCTTTCTTTGTAATTGACATTTAAACTGTTTGAAGTTTCTCATTAAGTCCTTTTTTACAAATTAGGTGCAGATGTATAAAGCTAAATGTACAGTACTAAGGGAAATTAGGTCACCTGAATGCTCAATAATAAAATGTATCAACTGTTTAAGTGCAATGAGTACATTAAAATTTAGAGATCAACTTTATGCCCCAAATTCTGCAAAGTTTCATCGTTTCCCTTTCATTGCTGCAGAGCCCCTGATGCCAACAATTTTTAATTAAAAAGGCAAAGAAGGTGGGTTTGGCCATGCAGCCAATGACAACTGGACAGCCCTGTCCCACAAAGAGCTAGAGAAGGCAGAGCAAGCAGGCACAGAGATGCCCATTTCACAGGGATAGGCAAATCCTATTTACACCACTGATGCCAGGAGATTTAAAGGGCACAGGGAGACCTGAGAAGTGAATATAGATCTGACCAGAAAATAAGGGAAAATATATGAAGGAGATTTGTTCAACATCCCAGGACTAAGTAACCACAAGCTGACCTCTAGACCCACTTGCAGTCAAAGTTCTGCAGACCTGCTGTGCTCCTCAGCCTTGTGGGGCGGAAGAGGGAAGTGCATAAAAGGGCAGTAGCTGGAGAAACACCTCCATGCATAGCCTGGCTGACAAAATAAGGGCAAATTAAGTATTTCCCCTTTCCAAACAAGGAGGTTCAGAAGTCAGGGAGGTGTGAGAAAGGGGTTCAGGAGAAACCACCGCCAGAAGCTCGCATGATGTGCCAAGGATGGGAGGACAGGAGATATACAGGGGTTCATCATCAGAAATTCTATAAAGCTCTTAGCATCAAGGGACTTTTACCTGCCAGAATGGCACTTAAGACAAGAGACTTCAAGTACAGCAGCCCAATCTCCCCAAGAGATATGAAAACTCCAGGGACCCCACTCACCCAGCCTTTATGAGTAGCCAAGAAATACTGCACAAGTGTGTGAAAGCTCAAGGATGGAAGGCACTGAGCACCCACCAAGGGAACACACACCCTCCTTTCCCATGCAGTGCCACCGAGCAGGGGTGGCACTGGACTTCAAGATGCCACCCTGCAGCTGGCAGTGTTTAAACTCAACACAACCAAACACAGAGGTTTGGTGGAAGGTCCATTAACCTTCCCTCCTGGAGAAAAGTCTCCCACTCTTAGTTAGCACACCATCTACATAAAATGCACAAATTCAAATCCTTTTGGCACCACAGCTAGCACATTGGTTCTGGAAAGATGCCAGGATGTGTACCCTGGCTCTCAGCTCGTAAGCATGGAGGTGCAATGGAAGAAGAAGTCTTCTCTTAAAAGCTGGTAAAGCAGACCAATACTGTCAACCAGATCTCTTTTTGTCTACTTAGACTTCATTTGGGTGCTTGAACTACTCTTAAGCAGAGTGTCTTCAGTACCACTACTTATTACAATGATTTTAAAAAGCTTTTCTGCTCACATCCCCTTATAACCCTATTCTGGTAAGATACTTAAACTCTTGGAGAAGGAAGTGAAAACTTTTAACTGGATATGTTTCTGCTGCTTCTGAAAAACACCCGGGCAACTCTGCTGTGAAATTGTCTGTGCTTCTGGTTGCAAGATGAACAGCAGGCCCTCACTGGTATCAGAACAGGAGATTCTGGCTTCCTCATCCACAGGCTCTTTCTCCAGTGTTCATACACATCTTCAGTTCAAGGAGGAATTCAGAAAAAATTGCATATTAAAAAAAAATTAAATTGAACCAGCCATATGTAAGCAAACCTCATCACCTGGGAGAGAATAAAAGCTGACTGATATAATACAGAAAGATAATAACATTTTCCAAGACAGGACAGCCCAAGTCATTTGCAGAAGGAATGAGACAGAGGAATAACTCTTTTGCCATGCATATCAAACAAGAAAGGCTTCTAAGGAAGATGTATTTGTACCCAGTTCTGTTTGCTCACACATTTCACAAATACTGATTTTCATTTGGGTAATGAGTTTGCAAAGGCAGGTACAGTTCCACACAAGACTGTGCAGAACAGCACAAGCAGACCAGTTAAGTTGCCAGTGGTGATTAGCTGGACACGCTCAGCTTTGTACCCTGCTTCTCATTAGCATTAATTACCCATCATCATACCTCTGCTGTTGCCAGGATGAAAACTGGCTCGGGCAGTAGTTTCATAGTCCTTAATGCCAACTGTGGAGTTGCCAGAGTGCACAACAGGGACCTTATATTGGCCCCAAATCTCTCTGCCAATGGCAAAGGAGTGCAGATACCTGGTTGAGCAGAGAGCCGGAGCAGAGTGAACAGGTAATGTCTCCTTCACTGTGAGACCTCTCAGTGTAACTTTAACCTGATAAAAATGTTTGAGTGATTTGAAATACCAGAGCTAAGGCTCAGTGCTTCACCTGGCCTAGCAGTGATGGCTGATGGAAGCCCCCATCCTACAGGTGCCCTCACACACAGCCCAGCGGTGGTTGCAAGGTAGACTGAGGCTCCATCAGGTCTATCCCCAGAGACAGAGTCACAGTGCCAGGGACTTGATTAGTGGTGCTCAGGGTCCCCTCCCTCCTCAATGTGAGCTACTGTCAGGTTCTCACCTCACTAGCAACACAGCAATATTAGTTTAGGTGAACCAAAGTGACCTTGTAGAAAAGCAGACTCTACACAAACGGCTCAACAATTCTGCCAGATAAAGTGTTTTTATCACTAGAAAGTCACACTTTCAAATAATTTTCACCCTGAGGCCATAATCTCGAAAGACACACTTAAAAACGTGTAGAACATAAAATGAGTAAATTTTTTTTTGATAGACGTTAAGGAAAGAAATCCCTTACAGACATAACACTTTATTGATATGCTTGGTCACAGCTCTACACACACTGAACAGGATCAGCTACTGTTAAGGACCACAATTCATGTCTTTCTATTTAAACCCTGCAACAAAGAATAAAACTATTTCACAACTAACAAAGGGAAACCCTTCAATTTGCTAGAACCATTTCAGCTCCCATTGCATTAGCACCCTCCAGCGTCCAATACATGAAAAACAACATCTTCACTTATTTACCAAGCAGACACAGAGCCTGAAACACAAGACACAGGAGTGGTGGATTCCTGGAGGGAAGATGGCAATTGGTGATGAGAGAAGAAACTCCCAGTGCTAGAAATTTTAAATGAGATAGGCACAGTCTCTGAAGAAGATCTGACACAGGGTTAGTACTCATCAGGTTCCTTTGTTCCTAGCAGGCATGCCAGTGTCTGCATCTTTGGCACGACAGGCTCTACGTGCACACACTGTATATTCCGTACTCTGCAGCATTCCACCGAGTTGTGGATGCTGCCTTTGACTGATTTAGTACAGGCATGTGGGCATGGATCTGCCAGGAATATGCCATGTAAATGAATACATGTAATAAAGCCCTCTTGTACGTGGGTGAGGCAGAGGTGCGCTTGGCTCGCTGAGGGCAAACAGGTGACTGTGCTCACATGTGCAATGCTCTTCTCTTACAGCATAATCAACGAGCAAAGAGAGAACAACAGAAAAAACAGCTGCACTTGTTACTAAAAAACAGCTGATGAAGGGTTTTTTTAACTTTTGCCAATACAAAAATCTTTCACAGGCAGGGAGAGCCCAGTAGGCTCTGGAACATTGCAGATAAGAAAAACTGGCTCTGGGTACCTGCCTGATAACGACCAAATACTTGATCCACCTTTTCTGGGCAGCACTGCTTCCCCCCAGCTTCCCAGGGGCAGCAGCATGCACTTGAAGAGAGCATGGCAGCAGCTGGAAAAGCAGCTACACCACATTGGAGGTACTTGCTGTAATTAGGGTCCCAACCCACCAGCATGGCAGAGAGCTCTGCGGGACACAAGAACCACTCTCTGGAGCTAGTGGCACCTGCCAATTCCTGCTAAAGACCAGGAAGCTGCTAATTAAATCCAATCAACATGTTCATTGACTGTTGACATTTAAAGTCATCCCTGTATTTTCTCACCCAAGTGCCCACAGCCCCATGGTGAGCAAGGACTCCTCATGCCTCATCCTGTCCTGGTCTCTGACCACTTGGGTGCCCAAAATTCTGTGACCCCTATCTGCCCAGTGGCCTCTTGGGCTCTACAGCAGCACTGATGACAAGGAGCAGGCAAATCCCACCACCAGGGAGGCCATCATGTCTTCTGGGAGGCATGCAAGGGTGTTGTGATGCCTGGCAGCCATGTCCCAATCCATGGCAGCACTAGCCAAGGAAAGCCCTTCTGAGCCACAGCTGGAAGAGAGCAGCCTCACCACAGGCATGCAGGCAGCCTCCTTTCCCAGCCCTGAACAGATGCTGCGCACACATAAATGTCATCACCCGACTGCCCTCACACTGTGTAGACTCCTCTTCCCCTCACAATACGAATATTCAAAATTCTTCATGACCAGAAACTGCAAGGCATAGCATTTATGATTCTGCACTAATATGGGGGAAAGGCCATGAAAAAAAGGGGCGAAAAAAAGGCATGTACATGCACGCATCTTCTCCAGAAAAAGGCTGTAAAAGTACGCTGAAGGACATAGGCTGGAAAAATGACCCTGGGTGCTATGGAGGAGAGTTACTCTGGGCAGGAATGACTGCCATGGACTTACTGGGTTCTTCACTGCGCCTCTTGCACAGCACAAAGCACTCCAGCTGTCCCTGAGGTTCCCCAAGAACACCAGCATCAATATTGCATGTTCACAGTAACATCTACATTACAATTTTACAGACCACATAGGCTTTTGTCACTCAGCTATAAAATATTTACAGAACTATGGTCTCAGCAGAGAACGCGAGAATTTAAAGCTTTAAATATTGATATTAAAATGAATTAACACTTGATTGCCTTCCTAATATCAATATTAAAAAAATAAATGCGTTCTCCTTCTGGCAGTGCTGTTGAAAACCTGCCTTAAACAAGCACAGACCCATCAATCACTCCCTCTGGCAGAAGTCACTCTGCCCACCGGGAACACGCAGGCACACACCTGCAGGCAGAAAGTTGGACATCAAACCTACACACATCTCCAGGAGGAAGGTGCAACAAAGCCTTTGTCTTCCATGGCACTTGTCACTCGGAGCCTGATCCTGCACACTGACCTCTATGATGATCCTCTGTTTAAAGCAGAGCTTCTCCTAGCATCCCGCCCGAAATCCATGCTATTCCTGACAGCTATTCACCCACCTGTGGGAAAGCACCTGGTGATTTCAGGCCCTTGACAACTGGACATACGTTGCCTACATAACCTTCCCTCATCCAGGCACTGCCATCAGAGGGACAGGGGGACTACTCACACCCCGGACTCACAGGGGGCTCCTAAGGCACAGGATAAGGGATGAGCAGGGGGCGTCTGACAGCTCCGCTTCTGCCCACATCAACACTTACGCTGGGCCACCGACAGAGCAGGCGACACAAGATGCCCTTAAGACAACGGGAAAGCCCGCGGTGTGGATCCAGCCGCCTTGGCCCCGGTTCCCCCTGCGGGAAATGGGGCACGGTGGCTCTGAGGAGCCCGCTCCCTTCAAGGCTGGGCGCACCAACGGGAAAGACCCAAGGTCACGCTCTAGGTAGGAGCTGCACCAAAGCGGACAGCCGGGCAAGGGCAATGTTCTGGTAACTGCAGGAATCACGGATTAGTTTTGAGTCGGAAGACCATCTCATTAAAAGACCATCTCATTCCAACTCCCCTGCCGTGGGCAGGGACACCGTCCACCAGAGCAGGAAGTCGACTCCTATTCCCACGTTGCCCGTGCCCGAGCGCCAGCCCGGCGGCCCCGGGCCCCGCCGACCCCCGCACTACGGGGGGGACGGGGGAGACCCCGGGCGCGGCTCCAGAGGGGGAAT
>WEIU01011346.1:8969-22517 GCA_013389925.1 Aegithalos caudatus | reverse complement strand
GCTCCAGGGCATCCGCAACCTCCGGAGTCTGTTGTGGCTCGGGTGCCCGGTCTTCTCAGTGTGCAAGTGAGTGCCGTGAGTGTGAATAGCTCGTTCGTGCCGAGGATAAAGAGACAAGACCAAAGATAACATAGGAAGTAGCAGTGAATGAGGTAGGAAAGAAACAAACTTGAGAAGCAAAGGGTCCGGAAAAGGAAACAGGGATTCTGATTCTACTTTCCATCAGTCCAAACTTAGATTTGCCATGATGCTGGGATGTGCCGGAGCCACAAAGCATAATTCCAGCAAGCTCTTCCAATACTGTGGATATTTCAGCTTTATTTCCAAAGGACGTGAGCTTGGATCACGCCACCTCTCTGTCCTGTCATCCCTCATTCTGCCCTCCCACAACTGCTGAACATGTTGCTCTGGCCATAAGAGAGAGATCCCCAAGATGCTCAGTTGCAACAGCTTTTATAAAAACGGGAGATGGATAATGAAACACCCCAAACCAGTGCCCCCGTTCCTTGGAAAGCCCAGGTTCACATCCACATAGACTCATGGCAAGTCTTCAAGGAAAGGCTTTTTTATTTCCTATGGTCATTGAGTTTTGTCATATAACATTGTTCTTTTCCTGACACAGAACTGGCTTTTCTTTGTCAGAGAGCTGTGTGGAAATTTTCCAGTCTGGCTTAGCATCACTTTACTTGGGAAGTGGCATCAGCAAAGCATGATTTTTTCCCTCCTAGCAAAAATAAAATATGCTGTTTTGCAGAGCTGTGCTGAACCGTGAACGTGACCTACGTTCCGCTTTCCTCCCCTATGTAATCTTGCGTGCAAGTCATGGGAGATACCACTTGAATCTGACACACTGTGATAACAAACATTTTGTTATCACCAGCAGCATGACAGCGTTAACCCTTCTCAGCACAGGTCCAGTGAACTGTGTGTGGCAGAGACTGTTCCTTCTCCTTCCTGCCACCTATGCCTCCTTCCCTTTGTGCTCTCCTCCTACAAGTCTTACCTCCTCAGGGAACTTCCTCATGAAGAATGATATTGCACAAGATGGTGGGGGAGAGCCTTGGACTTGTCTCCTGCACCTTTCTCATTTTTGTAGGGACAGATTTCCTTCCTGGCACCTCTCTTGTCTTTTCCCCTTCCAGCTCCAAGATTTCCAGGTGTACAAAATGCCCTCCTTCCAGACTTCACTGATGAGGATGGCCTGCAGTGGGGAAAAAAAAGAGATGTGTGGCACCTGATAGACCCTTGTGGCTGTTGTTTCTCTGTGGCTCCCTACAGAGCAGAGCAGAGCAGAGCAGAGCAGAGCAGAGCAGAGCAGAGCAGAGCAGAGCAGAGGAGCAGCCTGGAGAGGATGTGAGCAGGGCTACAGCCAGACCAGGCAGAACCCCTGAAATGCGCATCATAGAACCATAGAATATCCTGAGTTGGAAGGGACCCACAAGGATCATCAAAACCCAACTCCTGGCCCTGCACAGGGTATCCCCAAGAGTCACACCCTGTGCCTGAGGGCATTGTCCAAGGGCTCCTTGAACTGTCAGGCTGGTGCTGTGACCACTTCTCCAGGGAGCCTGTTCCAGTGACCAAACACCCTGTGGGTGAAAAACCTTTTCCTAATACCCAACCTAAACCTCCCCTGACACAACCTCATGCCTTTCCCTCGGGTCCTGTCACTGGTCACCAGAGACAAGAGACGAATCTTCCTTGTCGCAACAGCATTTAGTGTGACAACATCAGGGAGAAGCAGGACACCGTGCTGACAGGAGCAGCTTTCAGGTTTTGTCAGAAGTTCAAATAACCTTTCTTCAGCATTAGTAGCTGAGCGTAGGTTTTGCATCAATCAGTGCTAGAAAGCCTGGAGTATCCTGGCCTGTTGCATGCCTTTGACTTGTAAATGATAATGGGAACACAGAGAAAATTAATTAAATCTCATTACCATATTTTCTGTTTTGTGTTCTGGGAAAAATACTATTCATTTGTCTCATCTTTTAAAAATGGGAAGCCTTTTAAAGGTGCTAAGTTTTCACTTAATTGGACTCAGCCAGTGTAACATTTTCCAGGATGCTCAGAAGATATTTATGAGCCTAACTCTCACGGGCATCCTCAAGAGTTAGGCATGAGGTACTTTTGAGGATGTGAGTCCTATAGCAGCAGTATGGTTGGGGTTAAGACCCCTGGAGCTGTGTGTACATGAAGAATATGTACAGAAAAGAATTGCTGAGCTCATCTGGGACTGGACATCAGAATTATGATACTTCTGTGGGTCCTATTGAGTTTTGTGTCTCCTTGCAAAATCTCATCTGCACAAATGTTTCAGCTCAACGTGAGATATCTGAACACAAATTAGTCAGAAAGAGGAATCCTGCAATTTCTCAGATAGAAAAGAAATTATGAAGGTCGAATGACTCATGGACTGTGCTGGTGAAAATCATTTAGCAACTATAATGGATTAGGAAAAATATTCTAAAAAAAGATAACTACCTACCAGTTTTTCTTATTTCAATAAAGCATCACACCAAATACAGTGTACATTTCACATACTTTATTTTTTTCAATTGCTGGATTTCAAACACTTTTTTTTGTAATCTTGGTCTAGTATCTTCTGAGATGTTGAACAAATAAGGTTGCTACAAAAGACCAAACCAAATATTTTGGCAGGATATGTGGTGGTCCTTGTTCTACAAGCATTTTCTAATTCTATGATGATCTCTTAATGGTATGATAGTGACTAAAACAAGTATTTTTGAATGAGAAAGGGAAAAAGAAGCAGTGTACTACTGCAGTACTGTAGAAGTATTAATAAACCATGCTGATAAAAATAAAATATTTTTATTGGAATCTTAGTAGAAAAAAAGAGCTATGCTGCTGCCTGAAGCTGTTGCGTGTCAGTGTCCTCTTGACACTCATTTACTTTGATTTTCAGGAGAGAAATGAGCATCATAACAGCCAAGGCACGTTGTGCCCTCCTCTTTGTGTTTGTGTGAACACAAAAGGATGTCCTCCTCAGCTCATTGGGCAAGAATGGGAAACAAATAACTGTCGGCAGCAATCTCACTGAGGCTCCTGTGCCTCTTTCCAACAGCCACTCCTTTTTGCTGGCCAGCAGTGTTGCAGTGCTCCTGTGGTGAACGTGCTGCTTTGGGCCTGAACTCCTACCTGCCCAAGTGTTTGCTGCCTCCCAGCTTGGAGGCCACTGATCACCCAGGGACTTTTCTCCTGTGGTGTCTCCTGTGCCACCAGACAGCTCACAGCACTCCCTCACATTACATGTCTCCTCCTGTAGGATGAGAGCCAAAGGAGGAATGTGCTTTCCAGCAACAAAAAATTTTGAGAACTTCCCCCAAAAGTGTGTTATTATACAACTAGAAATAAGGCAGCATTCTCATGATGAGAAATCAATTATCCACTGTATATTTATTGCAGCATTATGTTCAATGGAATTGCAGTGCATGTCATATCACAGCAGTGCATAGTGTTTTAATCCACCAAAAATCCATGTAGGGTACATCATCTGGAGCATTTAGTGTGATGGAAGGTGGATTTTGGTGAAAATGGATTGAATAACCCTGGTATATTGAGACAAGATCATTTTGTCAAGAAAAGCTTTCTCTGTGGTCTTGGAGGGGCCAAAGCTTCCCTTTCTCAACTAGCTAAAAAGCACCACTCAGGCAGCTGCTTCCTCCACTTGGGAAGGGCAGAGAGCCCCTGCTACCATCATCCTATTGAACCAGGGGAAATCCACAGCTTTATGCTCTTGGATCCTCTCCAGATCTCAGAAAAGGTAAATACCCCTGCTTACCTGGGATGCTCTCTAGAGATTGCTTGTCCAAGTCTGGTTTTCCACTTTTGAAATCAAAGTCTTCCACAGTTAGCTGGCAATACTGGTAAGCATTGTCAACAGATAGAAAATAAAAAGTAAAAAAAGGCAGAAACATCTGAGAAAAAAGAAGGGCCAGGAGCTGAGGTGAAGCTGCAGAGAGTATAAACTATGAGAACAGGTCCAGCTGCAAATTGAAGAAAATGCTTGGTAAGAGATATGAAGAATTCCTGTTTCCAGATATCAGAAGGACATTACAGTGAATTTGTTGCCAATTCAGATGCTGTTATGCAATTTTGGGAGGAGATTGTTGAAAAGTGGCTCTATGGAATCACTGGAATTCAGAAAAGTCATATTTTCATGCTGGGAAGCAGAACACACCCCGGGTGCTCTATACACTGGCTGGGAAAGATTAGAAGGAAGGGGGGTGGGAAACCAAGGGGAAAAAAAGGAAAACAAGAGTTTGTAAGAGGCTTGGGAGAGATGTGCTTGCCAGTTCTCCAGGTGGTAACAGGTGATCTATTACAAAAAGGGGTGTGGTTTCTGCACTGGGTTTCTTAAGAGCTGGCAACAACAACTCCAGCAGGAGTGTGTCCTTTCCCTGACTACAGGCAGAGCTTGGGGAAAATAACCTTAAATACATGGTGACATGTCCAGGTGAAGTGGGCGGTGGGGACACTCCTCTCCTTTGCACAGTGCTGGAGAACCTCTGCTGGAGGCACAGTGGTTTGACTTAAAGCAATGCAGTGAAGCTGTAGTTCAGAAGCAGGAGTATAACAGACCACGGGGCTACTTGGAGCAAGTTCATTAAAAAAAGAGTAAAGTGTATCACGATGGGTTTCCTACATGAAACACTGGCAAATTGTGAGAGGAAATGAGGATGCTAGGAGAAAATTATGATACACATGTAGAGAAGGAGTGGGCCAAGAAAGCAGACTGTCCTTAATATTGTTATTTTGACAATTTCAAAACTCAAAACATTCTGTATATCTTATAGTTGATTATATGTAAATGCTTGTTAGTAATTATAGGATCACTTTTATTTCAAAGTCCTGCCTCCCTATAGATTTGATAATGTTTTCACCTTTCTGGAGATTCATTAAACTCACTTTCGTGCAGGATGCTTTGAAAGCCAGGAGATAATCTGCAGGCTTGTTGACACCATAATGCTATGATGGCTTGTGTGCCATTAAAATAGATCACAGAAATGTCCATCTATAGAACCTGAACTCAATACGTTGTGTTAGTATACAGTATAGATCCCTTAATCCATAGACTGTTATTAAAATAGTGGATTAAGGAGTTGCTTGGAATCAGAGCATGCTGTATGTGTAACAAAACAGTTTAGCTGAGATTAGTATTTATTACTCAATGCAAAATATGATTGAATGATTCATAGGTGCTTATAATATCAGTTTTTATTTTATTACTAAATTACTAACTTTTTGTCTACAAGCTTTTCTTAAGACCTAAGAATTAATCAGTGTATATGAAAACAAAAATTGAATAACTGACATAAATCTAACTAAAATATTTTACCTTCATACAAATATAAAAGATGGTATTTGGGTGTTTAAAATGCATGGAACATGCATGAAATGGACATTCAGACTTCCCAAAAAAAACCCCTCATAAATTAAAAAAACCTAAATTTAAAGGAGTTCACAAACTGTTATACAGATCAGTGTCAATCTAATCTAAAGCAAAGTGAGCTGGAAAGCAAAAGTATTTTTTCCATATAATTTTCTTTTATCAACAGTCTTGGTGAAATTGTCAGAATGAGAAGTTTTATTCAAGTGTGGTGAAGTTGAACTGAGTAAGATAGTGGCAGATTTACAGATTTGTCTTTAATGCAGCAGAAGGTTGTCAACAAGCCTTTTTGGTGACATCTCCACATGAGCATGGCAAGCAGATGATTTAAAGATTACCGGGGTGCTGGACAGGTCAGTCAGCATCTTAAAAATCTCTTCCATAAAGGATGAAATCTGCAGCCAGAAGCTGTTTACTGGCTGAAGGGGGAGGGAAATGGGTGTGTCTAAAAGGCAGAGACCGTCGGGTTGGTTTGTTTGTGTGTGTACGTAAAGTGCTGTCTCTAAAACTCACTCTGGAGTTTTATAGAGAGCAGAACTCTGTTTGGCACTCATTTTCAAGCAAACTAGGAGGCAAAATAAAATTTCAGTTGTGAGGTGCCAACATGTAAAGAAAAAATTTGTGCATAGAAATCATGATTTTTACAAGGTAAGTAGAACAGAGCCATTTTTTTGGGCCAAGGTGGAACATGTTTATACTAAATTTCAGTTATACTGCAAATCACATTAAAAAAATGTTTCTATTCCCAGTTTTAGCTGGTGGTTTTGTTTTTATTTTTTAGTCCTGTTGCTGCTAGTCCAAGTCCCTGTTGTACTTTATTGAAGTCTTGATGTTTCTGAATGGAGGTTCAGACACTTTCATATCAAGCACATTAAGCACCTGCGAGCATGCCTGTGCTGGATATTTCTCTTCCATGGACTATCCACCAGCTGATCGTGTCTGTTAGTTTTCAGGTCCGCTTCCTACATCTGCACAGCCCCTGGGCACATGATGCTGTGGATTTTAAGAAGGTTATGAAACCCAAGCAGGAGGGCACAGCAAATGGAGCCAGCACATAGGCGTCACTTTGGCAGCAAGCGTGACGTGCAAGCAGGGATGACTGTGGCACTTGTAGGCCGTGAATGCTTGTGCCCAGGGACTGGGAACCTGCATATCCTAGAATCAAAGTGAAAGAAAAGGACCTATGGCAGCCTTTCAGTGCATCTCCAAAAGAGCACTTGTGGCCAAAGAACTGGGGAATCAGCTCTGGGAAACTGGAGGAGAAAATATGTATAAAAAAGCTGGTAAGCTTGATTTACGTGCACGGCTCTCCATGAGGCAACATTTAAGGAATGCTCAATTTCTATCTAATTCTAAACTAAAGGTTTCTACAACTTAGCCTTTACATCTCCTTAGGTAAAAAGTATTTTATAACAGCCCTGTGGTACTAGCAATTTATATTTGCTTACTGCTGGCTTCAGAGGTTATGCTCCACTATAAGAAAAGACAAAAGATGAAAGAAACATTTAAGGAAGTCTTAGAGAACTTGAAACTAGCCAGTCTACCTACCACTTGGACTGACTTTACATGATTTTTAAACATTTCTGAAGTTCCTACATAAAAATTATACATAGTACATTATACTTTAATGGCAAAAGTTTAAAAGTCAGAAAAAAGAAAACCAGAAAATAGAGCTTTCACATCTCTCACAATAGAGATTTCCAGTAAGAATATCTCAACCAGTAAATTTGCTGAGATCAAGAAGGTAAGAATAGATGTTCTGAATACAGTGCATATTTGGAATATATTATTCTGTTTATAGAGTCTAAAACATCATTTCAATGCTGCTGCTTTCTATCATGTCAGAAAGCAGTGGATCTCAAAATAAAATAGTTTTCCAAAGACCATTAAACATCCAAAGGCTGGTGTCTCACACTACTTCAGTAAGGTAATATTCTTATTTTTATAATGAGAAAAAAAGGATTTAGCAAGTGTGATTAGATTTTGTGAATGTTTTCATTCATTGTGAAACATCAAATGAAATTATTTTGTTTTCCTCAAATAAGCCAGGTACCAGAGCATCCCCCCAAAAAGCAGGGACTCTTCATCAGATGAATAGTGGGACAATTCATTACACTCTATCCTTAAGCACAGACCATTAATGCTGGCAGCAGAACTCTGTCAGGATCATTACAGGCACTCACGAGGCCTCAGGGCACTGAGAAAATCTAGAATCCCTTGCAAATTTACAGAAGTGCTTTGCCTCCCAAATTCTGTCTCAGCTACAAGTTTAACAACTAACTTTGCCTTTCCCTTTTGCATGGGTTCAAATAGTGGAGTTTTGTGTTTGTTTCATTGGGTGAAGTTGCCAGGTAGCTCCTCCACCGACTCGTGCCAATGCTCCATGCCACATACCACAGCAGAATTAAGCTGGGAGTGCTCTAGCTCTCCATGTGGATATGGCAGATGTAAATTTAGTGCTGGTCCAAGATCCTGAACTGAAGTATCTGCTGACTTTGTCATCCACGTTTATCATGCCCATCAGGAACACAGAGCCCCTGCATCTCAGTAGCCTCACAGTGACTAACATGACAGGAATACCTTTGAAGTACACTTTTCATTTAATCTCTATTTAAATTGATTCCAGTTTTGTGACTGACAACGTGTGAAAAGTAGTTTTTGTCACAACACTTTTAATGACACATAAATATTTTCTGCCATCAAGTAGAGCAGAATCATCCATCGTTACAGATATTGCCATATGGCTACCACATGGCAGGAAATACATCCTCTAATAACTTGGGCTACCTTTAGATCAGCCAAGGACTGAAAAAATTCCCACCTTAGACCCCAGACCTAAAACTTGGAGAGCAACCTGAGATTTAAATGCAAGTAAAGGAGTGCAAGCAGATGGAAAGATGTGTCACTTCCTATATCTCACATATTTTTTACAGGGAAAAAGAGTTGCGCTTTTAGCAAAGCCGGATAGAGACTGGTTCAGGTACATTTGCACCAGTTGTGGTCATAAGTGTCCTACTGTGACCTGCATGCCCTCCTGGGCTGCCTGGTGGGTGACTTGAGAGAAGGGATCACATAATTGCTCCCCAAGGTGTTTCGTTGAAATCAGCTGGTTTAAGTAGGAGATCCTGGCTAACCAAGCGTGTTTGAAATGAAATGAGCTCAGGCTGGTCACATAAACGTTTCAGCCTTCAGATCTAACTGGAATGTAGTCTCTGATGTACCATGTTTGGGAGCAGAGCCCCCACACTGGCCTCACAGGACACAGCCACAACTAGACAAGGACTCAATTTCAGATTGGGTGAAACAATAATTGTTTTACCAATTTAACAAACGGTTAAATATTCTCAGAGGGGGAATATTTACCATTATACCTATTGGACTAAAAAACTGGGTCGACACACCCATATTCCTCCCTGTGCTGATGATCCAAGTGACTATAAAGGAACTTGGCTAACAAAACATACCACACTCACAGAATAAGCCCACAGGCCAGTTATGCTTGACAAAAATACTTTTGACAAGGAGGTGTAATTCATTGTTTAGAATCACTGAATTGTATTTTATAACTGTTATTCTCTGGCATTCACCCCAAAGGAGTAGCTGTGCTGCTTATCCAGCTGCAGAAGGCATAAGGCATGCACTATAGATACAAAAGAAGTGAAAAATTTTGTAATTTTTAAAAAATATGTCTATATCACAAAGGAATTTCCTATATTTATGTCACATTAGCTTGGTATTTCCTATTTATATTCTTAGTTTCACTTTCCAAATTTCAATCCATTCAAATAACTTCATTTCAGACCTTGTTTTTTCCTTCAAAAACTCACTGCCATATGGAGGAAACATTAAAATTATTGGATCCAAAGTAAAAACAAAAGCAGCTTAGTGTTAGTGCAAGAGGCTTATATCAAGACAATTAAACCTAAGTTAAACTGAAAGTAAAAATGACAAATAATTTTAGCCAGATGTAGAGCACACACCAAACAGAAAGTTGTTGTCGTTCATGATGGAAGCAGAGAGTCTTCAAAAGATCATCATCTTCAGAAACAGTGAAACATCCAAGAGAAATCTGTGTTCTAAGCAGACAAGAAAAATCTCTAGCAGGAGTAATTTTGCCTTCCAGAGTTTCACCCAGGGATCACTCACTGCCACGCAACCAAGTGGTAGGCAATGCCTAGCATTTTGGGAAGAAGGTCATGTGGTGTTTTCAGCACGGACAGGACCTGGGATAATCCCTCTGCAGCCCAGCTTTCCTCTCCTGTTTGTTATTTTAATGCCGTGGTTTATACTTAATGCTGCTGTGACAGCTACTATGACAGCCGCCTGTGTATCTCCCAGATAACGACGGCTGGCCTCATTAACCATTGTGGTGTTGGGATATTTAGAAGTAGTCTTCAGTTGTTCAGTTTTTAACAGAATACTTAAAAATGAGATTGCTACTCTTGGTGACTATAGAATGAATTCAGTCTTTCCCACGTATAAACATCTTGTCAGTGTTCATTAACAGGAAGAACCTGGCCCTTCAGAAATGCTAAATTTTAGATATTTAATTTGTAATGTTACTTATTTGCTGATACCAGTTTGTGATCCTCTACCACAGCCCTCCACACTGCTTCCCAAAGACCACTAGGTGTTAATTGCTAAGACAGAACTGCAGGTTCTAACTGAAATTTTGACAGGGGTTCCTGTGACAATGAAAAACAGCTAATGGAGAGGAGAACAAAGCCCAACAAACACCTGACCAATTTGTTGAGCTTCCAGGGCAGGCAGTGAGATGATGGAATAAATGGCCCAAAGTTATAATGAAAGCAGTGGGTAATAATTATTGCTTTCTTATTTTTTAGCCCTATCCAATCTCTTTTACTCCAGCTGTGGATGTTGCCACTGCTGACAAGACATGGAGGCAAATACCCACTTCGTCCTATGCCTTCATTACTCTATTTAAGCAGTGCTAAAAAAGTAAAAGAGAAAGAAATGTTTGCATCCACACAAATAAATGCAAAAGGCTGGAACATGTCCATACCAAACTGGACACTCTGGCTTGTGCTACATCTGGGGAAGTCCCTTTCATTCCAGACAGCCCAGGATTTGCTTTTGAAGCTTAACTGTGGTGAATACAACTCCTATTATTGATTCCTGTAAACCTTTTAAGAGTATATTTATTTGCTCTTCCATCAATTTCTGGTGTGACAAGCCCCAGCCTAGATGGATTTCTGTCATATACTGTATACAAACTAGCAGTGCTGCAGCTTTATCTGTATTTGCTCAGACTGAGACTCAAAGTTGAGTAAAACTGCAAGAGGGAGTATTCATCCTTGCTGTCATCAATTTGCAGCCCAAGAACTTTGCATTTTTTATNTTTTTTGGTTACATCAAACTCTAGGGTTTCCTGTTGGGTATTTATATGGACATTGTGCACTTGGAGCAATGAGAAGTGTGTTTCTTCATCAAAGTACATGGTAGATGGCTCACTCTGGTTATTTTACCAGCAATTCTCTGAAGTGTCAGGTATGAGTGGGACAGGAGACACTGTCCCATGCAACAAAACTGAGATTGCAAGTTCTGTCTCATTCTGTGCAGCAACTGGCCTTCACAAACCTGTTGGTAAAGCTGTTTCAAAAGAAAAAAGATAGACACTAACCTTAAAATAATCTACTGGTCAAGAAAATCTCTGGGAATTTAGTCATATTCTTAATCTGCCTACATTTGTCTGCTAATCTTGGTCTATTCTGAAGTGCAGTTCTGGATCTAAGATATCTCTTCCAGAAAAAACCCTACTTGAAACAGGTAACAGACTGACAGAAAAGATGAGTTTAATAAACCATCTTTTCCTGGTACATTAGTCCATTCTTCATTTGGACTTTGGCTCCTGGGTGTGGATATTGTCCTTCTTGAAGGGAAGGAAGCCTCTAATTTTTATCCAGTGTTACTATAGTCACCCAGCTTTCTGGGATAAACAGAAAATTTAAAGCCATCTGCTGCTTCTCCTTTGCCTTGCCCTCCACCTGCCTTGGGGCTGCATTGATCTGACATGCAGCAGGAGAACATGTATGATTTAGCTCTGTTGCTAAAAATGAGGTCACTGCAGCCTACAGGAGACAGAGTGACAGAACATCAGTTTCTTCTCAGCTGTCTTGCTAGCCTTCCTCCAGTGAGCAGAGAAGAGCAGTTTCCAGCAAGAAAGTGGAAAGGGCTCCTTCAGAGAACATGCAGAAAAAAGCAGGAAACAGATCTGATTTTCTGACTGCTCCATTTTGTAGCTCCTAAGCAAGGCTGGACAAGAAATGTCACAACTCTGCTTCTTGTGTCCTTGGGCTACAAAGGGAGAGGATGAGCCATCCTGGAAGCCTGCTGACCTCCTCAGTAATATTCCAGAGCAACTAATTCCTGGTGCATGCAATAGGTGGAAGATGAACATGGGCCATCTGCCTTTACCAACCTCCAGGAATGAGAAGTTTGCTCACCTTCTGCAACACAGAGGGCAGAGGCCAGGGTGTGCAAGTGCCTGCCCTGCTGGGATGTCACTTTTCTTCTCAGATGCACGTTTCCCTTCTTCACATCATGTAGCCAAGTCAGTTTAACGATTTCATACATCTCGACCAAACATGTAATTGTAAACAAATCAAAAGACAGTCATGGGAAGTTGGGAAAATATCAGGAGGACCGTCCTCTCTACCTGAACAATTTTGCCAAAAGAAAGGCCCAATTGACTTGATATAATTACTGAAAAAAAAACCAACAAACCCTGAACAAAAACTTGCTCCCCCTACCCCCCAAAAAACACACCAAACCCCAACCAAACCACACACACAAACCACATCAAGTCTTGAGACTTGCAGCAGCATCAGCAAAACAGCAGTTGTGCTGAATTGTTTGAATACAAGGCATTGGCACTATTGAACTCAAGAATCTGGAATGTGGCATTCTGCCCACCTCACTGCCCAGGCTGGACAGCCTCTCAGGGCACCCTGTGGGCTCCTATCTGAAGCAGCCTTTTGTAGTGAAATTAGAAAAACTATTTGATGGTTTCAGAACAAGTTCCTGAGTTAAGGACAATTAATCCCTATAAAGCAAGGCTTTATAAATACAGTGAATTCTAGAGGATCTTTGCTAATAGCATGCCCATACTACATGCAGGAGATACAATGTTAGAGCATTCACTGATAAATTATTTGTGTAATTACTGTTATTGTTCTTTGCCAAGATTTTTGGCTGCACACTTCCATAAACTCTGGATCATGCATATTTAAAGATCTAATGCAAAATCTCTCCAGTAGACTGCTTTGGCCAAACTTTCCTATCATCCCCTTGCCTCTGCTCCTGCACCTGGCACTTGTGTGTGTGCTGTGGCCAGCAGGCGATGCTCAAATACCTCAGAGGGAAGGGAGAATTTCAACTGCATTTTCATTGAAAGTCCTGGAATCCTGGCAAGTGGCAAGAATGTGCCACCACCCAGACGTGACAGGCTTCATTTGTAATCTGGTGTATCTAATTAACAAGCAGTTAACTGCTCTCATCTCATCAACAGCAGGTTCCAGATGCTTCACATAAGAAGAAATAGTGCATGATGGCAGCTGTACAGTAATCAACTGATAAATTAAGTCTCTCAGTAGTCCCTGAAGGTTTGTGCTTTAATCTGAAGTGTCACACACTTGTGTAGGCACATGTACCAGAAGTCATTCTAGAAGGTAACATGAGAAGTATTTCGTGAGTCTGTTGAGGAATATGTATTTATGGAGATGGGGAAATAAATAGATCACTAGTGTCTGACATAAGGAGAAACAGCAGGGTACTGAGAATAAAAAAATTATATTAGAGGTGAACTGTAGGAAGCAGCAGCTCTGGGGCAAGACAAGAACATCTCTGCACAAGTAATCTCCCTTCCTTTAAGGACATACATAGTTGTGATGTATATGTAGGACTGTTGGAGCTGAGATACAGCTGCCCCCAGAAATGAAGGTGGTGTCCAAACTGGTAAAGATGCCCAAAAGAGAAAGAGAATAGCCTGTAACTTCATGGCAAAAACTCCTGGATATGTGTATCCCACACCAGCTAAACCTACTGATGTTCCTGCTCAATTCCTGGAGCAGGAACACTAAACTAAACACTGCGCTAAACCAAACACTACAGTAACACTCAATTTA
>WEIU01011343.1:30893-66864 GCA_013389925.1 Aegithalos caudatus | reverse complement strand
TTTTTTTTTTTTTTTTTTTTCCCCAAGCTTTTTGTAAAGAGGAAGGAGCAGTTTTCTCTCCAAAGGTGCAGGCTTACCAGCCAGCTGTTAATTTATTGTGACTTCCTTCCCTAATACTTAAATTAGTTGCATGTTTAACCAGGGAAAATATTGCAAAAAACAAACACAAGCACTGCTGGAACAATTTATTTACATGATGCTACAGAGCTTTAAATAAAAATAAAAAAGCCACACTCATTTTACAGGCAATGCATGTATTGATGTGTGTGACCATGAGCATCCCTTATGTATGGAATTCTGCACCCACTGCTACAGACACCAGGAGTCTCCTTCCCTAAGCAGCTCCCTGGACTGTGCCAACACCTCTGCTGTGGGCACAACCTCCCCAGGGACAGGGAGCCTGTTCTCTGCCCTGGTGTACCTGTGGTGGTTTATCAATCTGACCTTCTGCCGTCACAGACAAAGAAAAGCAGAACGGAAAATAAAGTCTCTTCCAAATTTTTCAAATGTAATGAATCCATATCTTTCAATATTGGGTGATAGGGAATAGAATATCACACTACTGGAAATGTCTAAGAAAGGAGAGAGAAAAAAACTTGCATTTTTTTATCTAAAAGCAGATATTCAACAAGATTTCTGTACTGAGGGAAGTTTTAAACCCCTCACAGTAGAAGTCAACATTTAAAGCATTCCTGTCATACATGGGGAATATAAAATGGTGCCTAGATTTCATGTTGAAAAGGTTAAAATTATGCAGATTTACTTTGATGCTGGGGGAGTCAACAAATGTTAAATAGATCTTAATTTTGAAAGAGAAAAGAAGTAATAAGTTAAACAGTAAAGAAGAAAATTACTTACCATATAATGAGAACATTTGCTAGATTAAATTTAGTGGGGGACTGTTTCTCATGTATTTTATGTAAATATACTATCTCATCCATTATACTGTTGTGTTTATAGATATGGCAGATGATTTTTCCTCTCAAGATTAATCAGTTTTTAAATACTCACTTTAATGTAAATAGAATACTTATGGTTTTGGAAATATTCTGCATTATAGGAAATACCTAGTAAATAAATGTATTTTATAAAATGTGCTTTAATGATAGAAAATTATAATACAAACATTAAGAACCAAACACTTTGAGTCGGATGCTGAGACATTAAGGATATTTTTCAGAAAAAACAAAGCCATGGTGGTTGTTCTTAGATTTTAAAGATACATCTTGGCTGTATAAGTTTCACCTAGTCAATTAGAATGACTAGCAGGCTGAACTGACAATCACAATTACTTTTTCCTGCCACAGCATTTATTTTCTTTTTCTACATAGCTGCTTGTGTTTCTTGTGTGAAAGCAAAACAGAAAAAAGAGTACTACAGAACTTGTTTTCCTTGAAGAAATCATACCTAACTGTTTTGGTTTTACTAAAATGATGTCTTAATTGTAAATATGTTATTTGTTTAATTTTTTTTTTGCGTCTTTCTGTGTATTATCTTTATTCATCATTGTAAAACACATCTGCAAGGTTTCCTGTGTGGTCAAAAAGAATCTGTCCCTAAATATGGATTTTTTTAGTGTATTCAAGTATGCAGAGCATATTTCTAAGTAAGTATTATAGAATTTGTTATTTCCATGTAAGTATAAGGAGAAATGTAGTATCAGTAGATTTTTCAGATGTATCTATTTAAAATGCAAATATTTGTATATGTGAGTATAAAGGTCAATGTCTATAAAAAGCCTTCTAAAAGCCTCAAATTCTTAATTATTTTTTCAAAGATTCCTGGAGCTTCTTTCATTCAGATCACCTTTCAATTTTTAATTTACTTTATTAAAATCTCAATAAGTCATCATATTGTGAACCTCTCTATCTGGAATTCATTAACATATCAGAAGATAATTTATCAACCACATCTCATATATTGCTTCTCATACATCAATTTGTCATTCTCTGCTTTCATTCTCTTTTATGACTAAGAAATCTTATCTAACTTTAAATTTTGATTCATCCAGGACATACAAATTCTGACTATTTAAAGTCAAGTAAATGCTTAAGTTAACTAAGTTTACACATGCCAACTTTTTAAACTTTTGTTCTTGACAGATAAATGTCTTCAGATACCAAATACTGTTTGAGGGAGCAGAGGTATATTTTATAGAATTCAGTTAGAGTATGCAGAATATCATTATATGAGAACTCCATGTGGATTAGCAGAAACTGGAAAGTCAGAGAGATTTTACATAATTTGAACATACTATTGCCTAATTCTTTCTGAAAAACACAAGTCAACTCTTGTATATAACAATCTTAGCCAGCCAAAAACTTTGTAATATAAACAGAGGAATGAGTCCATACATATCTGATAAAACCCATCAGCAAGGATAATAAAAAATATATGATTTTGTAATAGCACATTCTCAGGAGGGAATATAAAAGAATTTATGGAATGGAGAAACCAAGTAGAAACAGAAGAGACTTTGAATAATCTCTCCTAACATTTTGCAAGGCTTCAACTATGAAATACAGTTGTGAGAAACTGAGCATGAGCAATATAACATCCATTCCACTTAAGTTTTCAAGCTTACATTGTAGCCACCTACATATGAGTATTGTCAGATTTATTTTTTCAATTAGAAGTAATATGCAGCAGGGGAAGAAATATTCACTTGTAGAACACAGTTCATTTGACCTATTTTAAACATCTATGCAAAAGTATACAAATTATGCCCTAAATATATCTGTTGCCATTCACTGAAATATACATAAGAGTTAACATTTGCAAATATATGCACTGAAAGTGTTTAAGTTCAAACAGATGAATCTTACCCAAATTGTTACCAATGAAAAGAGCAAATGAAGATTGTTTATATATAAACTTGGATGAAAACAACCATATTGTCTCACTCTGGCAACCAAAAACATTGTTGTGGCCATAAAAAATTGTGTGAGTTCAAGTAGAATGTATTCTCTTTAATTCAAATAATGCCCATTTTTTATTTGCCATTGTGCTCAGAGTCCTTGCTTTTAAACCTGTATCTGTTTTA
This sequence comes from Aegithalos caudatus, assembly GCA_013389925.1. NCBI lineage: Eukaryota > Metazoa > Chordata > Aves > Passeriformes > Aegithalidae > Aegithalos > Aegithalos caudatus. The sequence continues at coordinate 63,821 of WEIU01011343.1, read as the reverse complement.
CCCATTCTGCAAACTACTCAAAGGAAAAAAAATTACTAATTGCTGTTAATGAACCCTTAAAAGCTGCTATGATCAGCTACTGACTTGCTTCAATGACCTCCTGAAACAGCAAATGCCAGTGAATGATTATATTCCAGGAAAAAAAAAAATCCTTTGGCCTTTAATTTCACTTTATCTCCTTGCTTCACACATTGAGATAGAGCTTAAAGGAAGACAGTAGTCATTTCTTACTAATCTTCTCACTTCAATCAAATCCCTATTATTTGCCTTATTCAGACTGAATTTTCCTTGCTCTTTTCAATAACTCTTTGTTCCAATAGAAGTTCTACCTTATCCTTGATCAACTTTTTTACACTTACCTGGATGTTTTCAGCTTTATCTTCCTGAGGCAGCTGCCAGAGAAGGCTCTGGGATCACAAACATGTACAGAAACTGGATAACAGTTTCTTACACAGGGTTTCCCAGATTGCCAGCGAGCTTGTGCGTTCCTCCAACCTGAAAAACAAGTTGTTCTTGTGTCAGTTTATAGACTGTAAATAATCTTCTAGATTACACACTAGGCTGTAGAATCCGTGGAAGTTTCAAATGACAACAGAAACTTGTAAACTTGTAAACTCTTGTAAATAAAATATAGTCACAAGGACAATGAGGCAGTCTGTCAAATCTCATATTTTACAACTTGGGGGAGTAGTGTGGGAAAATACTGTGAAGTGTGAGAGAAAATGCTGGCAAAGCAGTCACAGAGCTGAGGGAAGGTATAAAGATCACAAAGAGTTAAGAGGAAAGAGCAAGTCATAGGAAATTAAAAAATAGTAAAAAATTAGTTGATGTAAGGTACCTGCCTCGGTGGAAGGAGAAATAGTGGTGGGTAGGAGAAAGACACTGAGAGATCAGGGATATTTTATTCTGGTAAAAATATCAGAGAAAATTAATTCCGACAAAGTCCATATAAATTTTTGTTCTGAATCCTATGAAGTTTATCTGAAGTTTATCTCCTGCCCTCTTGCCTCCTCACCAAAAAAATCCTCAATGATCAAATGGGACCTTTTGCTCCTTTAAATCAAGCTGGATGCCAAGAACAAAGAGCAACTTTTCCTGGACAAAAATATAGCTGCCTTTGTAAAGTTTATTGATGTTTAGAAAAAAAGGACAGAGGAGGCATAACACAGCTGAGTGATCTTGGAGGTAAAACTATCACTCAGAGTCTTGAAAGACTTCCTACATAGTTTTCATATAACATCAACAGAGTATTTGGACCAAATCCACCTGTTGATATCAACATAATTAGATGAGGGACAAGTGAGCCACATTTTCTTGAAAAATATACAGTTATTAAATAAAAAAAAAAATACTAAGCATTTTGTCATAAAGCTTCTTAAACAGATTCTACATGACTTCAGGAAAAATAAAAATAAATAAATTTTTAAGGAAAGAAAAGCTAAGGTTAACAGAGAACTGTTCATAAAAACAATAATTCTCTTTGGATTAAAGGTTTTTAGCCAAAGTTTGTTGCACCAGGATGACATCAAGTGGCTAGTCAAGCCAATTACTCTACCCTTGCTGGAAACAGTCATAATGATGTCTCTTTAATAAGCTATTCCTACTGTGTAAACATAATTGTATTACCAACAACTACCTCTATTTTAAATTCAAATTTTGCATGTCTTCATTTCAAATCCTCTGTGCTTTCCTCAAGACTTTCTAAAGAAATAATAAATCTTCCAACTCGTGGAATAAATTACTTTTCATATAATACTTCTGAGTTCAGGGAATCATAAATGCAGACTTCTGTGGATTTAACAGATTTATTAAACTTTATAATAACTGAAATAATTAGACTTAGCTAATCATTCTTTAACTAGAGGGAAGAAAATAATCCTTGAAAGATCTTCTTGGTATGTAAAACACATGATTAATAATTGAAAGTAATCTCACATTTTCAGCCAGTGAGAACAATCAGTCATTAACCCAACTCACCAGAGACATGGGAGAGCCTCCATCACTGGAGGTTTTCAATACGTGGTGAGACAGATTGGAAATAATCTCATCTCTGCTCCCTTTCCTGTGAAAGGCTGGACCAGATGACCTTTCAAAGTCCTTTCTTGCACAGGCTATTCTGTGATTTTTTATTTTAGACAACAAGCATCTGTGCTTCTCTAAACTTGTATCAAGGTTATAAAAATAGGATAATTTTGAACTTCTTAATGGATTAAAATTTCAAGCACCTTTTGACTTTAATAATAATATGGTTTACTAGAGTATGTATTTCTCAAAATTTTATTTCAAGAAATTTCCATCTTCGAATATGGTAGCAAGGATTATAATCCAAAATTTAATTTGCAGAAAATCAAATATTTCCAAGTATTTAAAAGACAATCTCTTTAAAACATTAAGGATGTGACCTTACAAGTTTACAAGTTTCCTTCCTAGATGCTGCACAGAACTTAGAAAGTCTTCAAAGAAAAAGAAATTGATTTATAAATAGCAGAAGTAATGAAACCATCCTAAGGATTTTTATCCTTCACTCCCCTACAAAACTTTATTCACCTCAAGAACCTCACCCTTATTCCAAACAACCAGGTATATTCTGCCTCCTTTTCATTCAGTGTGACATTATTTTGAATTATTCTCCAGCATGTGAGTGCCACAGATCTCATAGGAATTGAAATATATTCCAAATTTGCTTGAAAATGGCTATTATTTCAAAAGTTATTATGGGTGTAATGAAGAGAAACAGGAACAACATTGCCACATAAACCAAGTTTCTTCAAGAAGGTAGTGGAAACAAAACACACACACACACACACACAAAAAAAAACAACCCAAAAAAAACCCCAAAAAACAAAAAAAAAACACCCAAACCAAAACAAAAAAAAACAGCAACCACAAACCCCAAAAAAACCCAACAAAAAAACCCCCAAAGAAACCCCAAGAAAACCAACCCAAGAGCCACCACAAAACAAAACAACACAAAATGCAAACCCTCTACTGTTGCCCTGAACAGATGTCAGTTTTAAGGTCTCTGTTTCCATAGTTTCTCTTGTCCTATATTGTCTTCCCAATGTCCTATATGAATTTACTGTCACCTAAAATTCTTCCACATTGCTTTTTTTCCTTTCCTTTTCACCAGGTGTAAATGCACTTGAGAAAATCACTGTTGGGATAAGAGGAGTTGGTGTAAAGAAAAGAGTTAAACAAACAGCAGCAGCAGCAGCAGCAGGGTCTCTCAGGACAGCCTGTACCTGAGACACAAATGGAATTTCTACTTCTACATCAACACACAACTGCACACTCTTCATGCTCCTTTACCATGGCTTTGGAGAGAACAATGGAAAATGTCAAGAGGACAGATTTATTGTAGGACTGTGATTACATCTGTAAGCTGTAACCAAAATAAAGCTCTTGCGAGTAAAGATATACATTCAGAGCACTTCTGAATTAATCTCAGACTCACTCTCTGCTATTGGTGGTCTTGTCCCTTCATGGATCTCAATTACCCACTCTGAAGATGTCTAGCAGAATATATCTACAGGAGATTTGTCCAAACCTTGTCTTGGCAGCAGTTTCTGCTCTGCTTGTACGTCAACTGACATCTTCATTCAAATACTCAAATGACACCAAGCTACCAAGTTCTGTCAAGGGTTCCTCTAAGTTATGTTGTCATGTTTTTATTTAAAATCTCCTTGGAAGGATGTTTTTATCTGCTGTGAAGCCCACAGTAAGCAGATCTATGTAACCCTAGGAAAGCGGGCCTGAAAGAAACTACTCGCCTAGAAGAACTAAGCTGCCCTTCAGAGCCTGATATTCACCCAAATGCCCTCAGGGACTTTTCTAACAAGAAACAAGACAAGTCACCTTGTCTTTTCTGAGCTTTGGGGTTTCAGAGATAGAGCTGATGAGGAATGACAGCTTTTAGTCACGGCAGACTCTGGAACTAACAAACTTCTTTTAGGTGACAGACAAAACTCGCTGCACTGAGTCCATGATTTTGTGGTGCTGGGTATAACACATTTTTTCAAAAAGTATTTGCCCTCTAAATACCTGTGTATTTTTTCCTTCAATCATTTGTTAATATTGAAAGTAGTTTTAGAATAATATAAACATGAGGGTTGTAGTGTCAGGATTAATTTAACCACTGTAACAGTATCAACAACTTAGTAATCACCAGAAGTCTGGTTTGTGTTGGAAATGACCCAAAGATTGTTTCCAGCCCCCCCTGCCATGGGCAGGGACCCCTTCCACTGAACCAGGTTGCTCAGAGCCCTATCCAGTCTGGCCTTGAACATTCCCAGGGATGGAACAGCCACGACTTCTCTGGGAAACCTGTAACAGCATCTCACCAACCTCAGAGTAAAGAATTTCTTCCTAATACCTAATCTAAATCTACTCTCTTGGAAGCTACCTCCCCTTGCCTTACCACTACACACTCCTGTCACAAGTGCCTCTCCAGCTTTCCTGTAGATCCCCTTTGGGCAGTGGAGGGTGCAAATCCTCGTGCTGGTGTTCTCCAGGGTGAATAGCCCCACTTCTCTCAGCCATCTAAGGAAAGGTGCTCCAGCCCCTGATCATCAATTAAGAAGCCTACTGTTGTTGTCTGATGCACATTCCAGTTTCCATAACTTATTTTTCAAAGCTGTCAGGCTTTTTTCTCTAATTAAGGCTGACAATGTGTTTGTCAGAGACAGAGAGCAAGCACAAGGACAGAGAGAGACCAAATATGCACAACAAACTGCTGAAAGTCATTTCCCACAGGCTTGAGCTCTAACAATGGAAACTATATCACAATAAAAAAGCTGTAGCTATTTAAAAAATATCTACTGGGGTTCTGTTTTAACAATAATTCAACATATTTGCCAATATGTTTCTATCACTGGAAAATTCAAGTATTTCCAAATACAGGAGCAAAGGAACAAAGGAATGATAATGCAGCATGCATAAAGCCAAAGAGAAAGACTTTCTTTCCAGACTTCAAGAGAATTTGCCTCTTCACCTTCCTTTGGCACAAAAAAACACTGAGAAAGAGAATGTGGTCTGAGTACTAAAGAGGATGTTTGCATAGCTTCCTTTTTAAGGAAGAGGAAGGACCTATAATAGTAGATAAGATATTCATATTGAATGCTGAGTACTTTGTAAAACTACTTTGTTCTGATTTGTTTTAATGATAAAATACCTGAAAGTGAAAATAAAAATTTGTTAATGCATTACCACTTAGCAACTTGAGGCTTGCTGTAGGTTTGTTTTCTTGAGGGTCAGATCCTTACCTGATGAAAATGCACACAGTCCCACCAAGTTGGCTGTAACCAGATGAAGTTTCACTAGCTGTTGCCTAGAACCAACAGAAAACATGCATCATTTATAACTGACTTTTTTTTTTTTTTTCTCTGTGATGTAGAGTGTTATTATAACCTGAGGTATAATTAGGTGCAAAAAAGGACTAGGGAAAAGGAAAACTTTATAAATCCATTTCTGGTCCTACTGTCATAAAGAGAACGTGATATTGCAAATTAAAAGCAGATTGTGAAAAAATTAGATAAAAAACTTAGTTCTCTGATGATGATTGATAAAGAGATGTGGACTCCATGGTTTGAATGCATGAAGCCATTTTATTGATTCCAGAGCTCAGTATTTATACCTTTTCAGCTGTAGCTAAAAATAACTCCTTGCTTAAGCAATAATAACCATAACAATCATATCTATTTTTCTTAATAACATTGCTTAACTTATAAGCTAGTACAGACCTGCACAGACACGTACAGGCACACCCAAGCACTGTTATCTCTTGCTTCTTTCTTCAGGGTTCTGCCCTAAGCTTCCAGGGCTTATGGCCTGCCAGAGCTGGTGTCCACTTCTGTCATGAGCTGAGTGCTCTCAGCTCTGCTCTCTGGTTTTATCCCCACAGCTCTCTTTGATTCATTAATGCAATCTTGCATTGTGAATCTAGCCATAAAGAATGTTTATGCTGCTGCTTAGTCAACTGCAGGCAAATGAGAAACAACATAATACAGGAGTGGACCCTTTCATCAATAGACCTACAGTTTCCTTTTTCTGCTGCTGTAATGGTAGAATCAATTATGGCTTCCCATTATGTGCTTACCTGGTGTTAGCTCCAGCTAAGCCTTGCTTTAAAGATCTCATCCCTAAGCAATGTTTTTATAGTATCTTTGGCACCTATTCCTGTTTCCTATATGTTCTCTTGTCAGGCTTGCTAGGGTCTCTGAAGAAAACTAGAGTGGCTGGGTGTAAAAGAGAGTGTCAATGAAGGATGTTGGGACAACAGGCAGGCTCTTCAGAAAATGCTGTTTATTGCATAGATGTTACAATTGTCCTGGGTCATGGGTGACAGAGTCAAAAGCTAAAAGCTGTCAGCTTACAGCTTATTAGGCAAGCCTGAAGCCACCTTAATTCTGGTTACAATACATTACATATTTTCTTTACTGAGCATCTTGATACGTAACACCTAATCAGGATCTTACACAATAATTTTATAATAACTTCTAGCCTATCCTAACATTATCATTACCATATTATGATCACTACTATCCAATCATATGAGTTAGTATGTTACAGTTTAAGCTTAAAGTTGTTTTTCTGTTTTCTTGCAGTAGAAAAATTCTTCTTTCTTGGTAAAAACATATTTTTGTTTGTGGTCGACATATCCTTTGCTCTAGCTATAAAACCTCCTTCCAACACGACTCAACCTTTGTCCAGTAACAACTAGCTCGGCAATCCCTAACTCAAACAACATTTATTTTTCTATATCAAAGCTTGCTTTCATTTCTAGAGAGCCTTCTGCTAAGTATTCATATATGTTAAACTTTTCTGTTAAATTTTCATCTTCCCCAACAGCTTGGTTGTTGTAAAAGTTATTTATTGCATGGCTAGAAGATCAGACGCGAAGGTGAAGTGTTCAAAGGATAACACTCTGTGCTATTATGCAAATCTGTTTGGCAGAAATTCCCCATGGCCCAAACAGGAGCAGAGCAGTGGCCCCACCAGCAGCAGCATTCCCTGTGATCTCTACCATTCTCAAAGCAATGCATTTTTATTCTTTTTTTTACCCAATCAGCTACAAACACGATTCTACTCCTGTTTCCTTAGACCTATCCAGGCCTAACACTGCTGTGCGAAAGTGCTCCTAATTTCTTACACAAATTCTAGGTACAGAGTTCTATCTGTTCCATCTAGGAATGCTAGCAATGCTACATTATATTTTTGTTATGTCTAGGGCTTAGTTAACTCTGCTACTGAACTTTAAACGAGGCTTTAGGGCTTTTCTTACTAATACAGCCTCTTATTTTGTTTAAAGCACTTAAAATATTCTCTACTTATTTAAAATTAAAACTTACATTTCTACCTCATATCTGCATGGATTTATGTATTTTAGTTTCTTAGAAGGTTTTAATTCAGCCCTCACATTTCTGAGTACTTCTGGGCCTGTGTGAATGGGGCCCAGAGGGACTTGCCTCCCAACACTCTCTTTTTGCTTTAAGAAACCATTGCTGACTTTTTAGAGTTGGCAATAATCTGGTAGCTGGAAGCTTGTTGGTGTAAGAGGTGTTGGTGTAAGGAAAGAGTTAAACAGAGAGTAACAGCAGCAGCAGCAGCAGGGTCTCTCAGGACAGCCTGTACCTGAGACACAAATGGAATTTCTACTTCTACACCAACACACAACTGCACACTCTTCATGCTCCTTTACCATGGCTTTGGAGAGAACAATGGAAAATGTCAAGAGGACAGATTTATTGTAGGACTGTGATTACATCTGTAAGCTGTAACCAAAATAAAGCTCTTGCGAGTAAAGATATACATTCAGAGCACTTCTGAATTAATCTCAGACTCACTCTCTGCTACTGGTGGTCTTGTCCCTTCATGTATCACAGAGGCTGGACTAGTTGACCCTCAAAGGTCTTTTCCAACCAATATTTCCATGGTTCTGTGAATGTTTCTTTTCAAAAATTATTGATTTCTAAAGTAGTATTAAAAGTAACATTAATAACAGTATAAACAGTATAAAATTTAGCTTTTAGTGCAATTTACTCATCAGAACACAGTCAATATTAATTTTGGAAGACAGAGAATACTGCTCCCCTTTAGTAATCAATTGTCATTATCACAGAAAAAAAGGCTATTTTCACAAAAACCTTGTACTGCACTTCCATTATTTAAATATAAATACTTTCTTTGAAGAACTAATATTGTGCTGGTTGTTAATATCTTAAGAAAGACAATGATTTCAGGTCCTAAATTATTGGCTGCTCTCATCTGATGATACACATAGATGCTTTATTAGAGACAGGCACAAATATTTCATAATTCACAATTTCACATCATGTGAAAACAATCAGACAAAGTCACTTTAAATTGCCACAAAGGGTTCAATTCCCTACTCCTTTAAATTTCATCACAATAATTTACAACTATTCTGAAGGTATGCAATCTGTTACCAAACTGGTCTGGTTTCATTTAACACCTAATTTCACTCTGCATATGTGCAAATTAATAGCCGAGGTGCAAACCAGTGGAGAGTTAGGATTCAAGGCAGAAAACTTTGTCTGGTGATTAGAATTTCATAATGCACCTATGGAAGGTCATCTGAGACAATTCCTAGAATACAACTAAGTACGCACAAAGTTATTTGAAACTCTTAGTTCTGTAACTTGGCAAGAGAACAGAGGTCTGAGCTAACCTGAGGATGTAAACTAGACAGGAGTTGTTCACAGATGAGAATCCAGGAATAGCTGTCCCCAGCTGTCCCCAGCTCTGTACTACTGGGATATCCCAAGCAAACCAGGCAGCAAAAACAAAGTATGGCAGAACTTGTGAGCCCATATTTCCTTGCAGAATTTGACTCAAGATATAAAGAAATTAAATATTGTCACAGGCAAACCAGTCTTAACAATAAGGAAATTTATTTTAACTTAACTTATTGCCAGTTAACACAAACTTATAACGAGTGATTCAAATATTGGGGAAAAGGGAACAAAAGTATTTAAACAAACACTTACGGAAATATCTTTCTTCCCCCTTGCTCAGGCTCAGCTCAGGCCAAACTGATACCTTCTCCCACTTGCAAGTTTCAACTTACTTTATTTTTCCCATAACTTATGTTCTGCTCATCCTCATTTCCTCAGTGAGGTGACAGACAATGCAAAAGTGTGGCATCAAGAGTGCAACAGTTTCTTTCTGCAGTTTGGGCCAGGAAAATGAGCCACACCAAAAACAAATGAAGATAACAGCAAAAAGAGATTTGAGATGCAGGAACAACCAGTCACCAGTATTTGTAGGGTGCAAAGAAGCTTTCTCCTGGGAAGAATAAAAAGGCTTCTCAATATTTTTGGCCTTATTTAAAGTACCAAAAGAAATTATAAAGTCCCTGGGAAAAAGAGTTGTCATGCACATTTGCTGCAAGAAGAGTAGAACCCCAGCAGGCAGATTCCAAGGTAACAGGGTGATAAAGGACTTGACAGCAAACTTAAAAGCTGGAAGGAAGAGCCTGTAGGATGCTGAACCAGAGCTAAGAGGCTGACCTTCAGCTAGATTGATTTAAAGGCATTTCAGCCTCAGAAAAAGGTGAAGGTTTTTCCATAAAGGGAAAGAACATATTACATAGTCTAGAAGGCAGCATAAAGAAAGAGAATAGATAATAAATAGCTGGTGTGTGTAAACATCAGGCCAGGAAAAAGCTAAACAGATGCAAAATTAATTTTCAGCGTCCACACTAACAGGAGTTATTACATGAAGCATCTAATTTGGGTGCCTAAACTCAGAAGTTTCAGTGCAGGAACACAGAAGTTTCCAGGACTGTAACACCCAAGCATTAATTTCCTTTGTGCTCCCCTGCCTTTGGCCCTATCTCTACTTCAAAAGGCATCCACTCAACATCACTTTGTTCTTTCTCACTAACAAAATGAATCTAGATTCAAGGTTCTGACAGTAAGGACCTCCAAGATTTTTGGTATTGATTTCTTTGCTGCCAGGCCTTCATTCATTCATGGCACAATAACCTGCAAAGTGTCAGTTGTTGTTTCCACATCAGGAGAGTTGTCTTACATGGAAGAATGCAGGATTATCCTGATATATCTACTATAATGCTAAATCAGGTGCCAAATGCGATAGTGATGAATTACTGCATTGTTCTGCCTTGAGCAACTTACCTTGCTTTCTCAGCAAACACTCATCTTCTAAAGCTCTTCTGCTTCTGAGATCTGAGCCACTCATGCAGAGTTAATGGTCAAAATATCCACAAAAATACGTCATTACATAATCTCTTCAACAGATTCTTTGGAAATAATACACACCTAGACTAATAATTTCCACAAAAGAGGTAATACAAACTGGCTTCATTTTACTAATTATTGCTTGCGGTATGAGTTCTATGCCAGTGGAGAACTTAATAATTGAACAAATAATACTAAACTCTTCATATCTTTGTTACAGAAAAGCAATGTATAACTAAAATCAGAGCAGACATGAAACAGTCCATAGATCTTTAAGTAAAACTCTCAAAATTTATAACAAAGGTCATGGTAAAAAGCAAAATAATTTAAGAACCTATGGTGACAGATGCATGGCAAGTTTATATTATTTTAAGTTTGTAATATTTAAATGTGAACAAAATTATCCTTTCCTCAAAGTAAACTGCAATGTCAAAACAAATCATAATTGCGGTTCAGGTTCTGGGGCTCAGACATCCAGCTTCTCATGTAAAAAGAGTTTTATTTATATATTTTAAATATCTAAAGCAAATTATCCCCTCTCTCTTGTCTGCTTTTTATTCTCACTTATCTCTTGTGGTTTTAATTTATAGGGATGTCAAGATAACCTAAATCTGTTCTGTTTTTTCATGGTTTTAATTAAGGTCAGCATAATAACAGCAAAATAGTAGCAAAAATCCTATTTCAAGCAAAAAAACCCAGGAATTTGCTGAGCTGGCAGATCTTCCTGAGCTCTCACAGCTTTAATTTTTAACCCTGAAAATCTAATCAAGTTACAGTTTGAAACTGAAATGTTACTTTCTGCTGCTAGATTCAGTGCTGGTAATTACACACTGGGTCTTGTAGGGGGAGGAAAGAAATATCTGTGTAGATTCTCCTTACCTAAACTTGGCAGAATGCCTTCCTGCTTTTAAAAGTCCACTCAACAATATATTATTGTGCTGCATTTTCAGTTTTGTTAACTTTTATGAAAGCAGCTCCTTGGCTGAGTTTAGCTGTTCTCAAGAAGCTCAGCTTTGATCTGTGAACGTACATAAAGCAGAGATCTAACAACACAAACACTTTTTAAAGTTTAGCCTAATGTTCCAAAGAGCCTACAATAAGCAGAAAAGTTTTGTACACTGTAACATTAATGTAAAACATGTTTTGAAGCAGAATCCAATTAAACTCTCTTTTGAGTAATAAATATTACAATATTTGAATAGGACAGCTACTCAGATGGACTAAATCAACTGATTTTTCTATCTGCCAGGAAATATATGTCCTTTGACTTTAATATTCATAATGATTTTTAAATATGGGCACTAAATACAAAAGACCTATCTGGTCTGATTACAAAATTCTCAGTAGGAGAACAATTAATTGATGAATGTCATTATAAACAGTAATTGAATTCTCCCACAAAATTTATTGAAATGAAGAGAAACAGTAGAACAACCTGAAATTTAGTTTCATGTCAGCATGACAGCTTCCTGCAGAACTAGCTAGTGTATACATACCTGACTTTTTTTAAGGGTGTGTGGGAGAGAAGGAAAACAAAATATCTCCCTCAGCTCTGTCTGTTCTTAATAGAAAAGCCAGGGGAAAGCCCAGGATTTTTGCTGACTCCAGGTTTACTCAGACAGAATCTCAGCCCTGTCCTGCTTGGCTGCTGTCAGCTCTTGCCTGCCTGCTCCTGGTGCAGCCACAGAGGCAGCAGAGTGGCTGCTCTCTGAAATCACTGCTGACCTTACTGCCTGTGCTCAGGATGGTTGGCTCCTTTCAAACTGCTGCTTCTGGAAGGATGCACTGTGCAAGTACAAGCAAGAAAGGCCAGAGCTAAGCCCTGTCTAATCTTCATTGCTATTAAAGTCCATAAGGAAAAGGTAGTAGTAATATTATTTCATCTCTCACACACAGAGATACTGTGCATAGAACCTGAGGATAAAGGGTGCTGTGCCAGTGTTGATTTGTTGTGAATAATACAAAAATTGAAATGTTGTGTGTGACTGAACACACAGAGGATCTGTTCTATAGGAGACTTCTTAGAAATGAAGTGCTTGTTTTATCAATTCTCCAGCCTCTAGGCTAAATCAGGTTGTTGGTTTAGATTCAGTGTCTTCTTGGCTGTCTGAGAACAGCGAAAATAATTTCAAAATCCTACAAATGGACACTATTTTAGATGTTTTGTTTTGCATATCTCCCAGTAAGATTCTGGAATTCCATCTGCCTCCTGCTTACAACAATTTATATCCACTTGTCCATTTCCTGCCTTTTAGGCTCTGAGTGGTAATACCTCAGTAACAGCCACTGGGCCCTGGGTATTTTTTGTTGTGGTGGTTTTTTAAACACCAACAAAACTGAACAGTTTTGAAGATTCTATTAGGACCCCCAAAGTTCTAGAAAGCATTGAAAATGGCCTTTTGTAGTATCTTATATTCTGTTAACAGGATATGACAAATTATCATAATTTATGTCTGGCCTGGGTTTGAACATAGAACTCTGCCAAGGACTTATATCTAGAGTTGATATTGAGAAACTGAATTCAAAATAAAACCCTGAGATTCTTTACTTGTTTTTTTTTCATTTCACTTGTCTATTACTGCCATCTAGTGATACAATTTATGAAAGCCAAACTTCTCATTTAGGAATTATATTTCATCAAAAGTACTTGGAAATGTGCAGGATATATTTCAAAAATCTATGCTTCACTTACTTGTCTCGTGCTGGCATACGATTTTATACATATGCAGTTTTGATGGCTGATTTTTTTCTGTCTCCCCTATAATAATGCACTTGAAGACCCAGATACTAGCCCAAGAAGAAAACCTTTCAGAGCCATAGGAGTTTATAATGCATTCAACTTCTCTTCTGGCAAATTTCTTTTGAAATAGCCATATTATTTATTACTGCATTTGGCTATTAATAAATTATTCATAATTATTTATATTAATATAAGTAATGAAAATAAGTCAGGCCAAGTAAAGAGAACAAACCTCTTACTCTTTTTAAACATCAGAAAGTGTCCCATTGTGTTTGAAAAGTACTCAATTTCCAAATCTCCTACCTACCAAATTTGACTCCTTGGATATTACCAGATGCTGAAAATCAAATGCAAATAGGTCACACAGTCTTAATCATGAAGGTAAATTGCTTATTTTAAACCCTTATTATTTGTCTATAATTTGAAGTCTTTAAATCGGGGTTGATCTTTCTAAAGGATTCACTGGAGCTCAAATTGGCGGATGGGGTTTATGACCATCTGGTTTTACTTACTAAGTAGCAAATTACCTGGTGATTTTCTGTAGCTATGTGCTTTTTTTTTTTTTTTTTTTTTTTTTTTTTTTTTTTTTTTTTTTTTTTTTTTTTTTTTTTGTCAGGTTGTCTAACCTGCATGGTCAGACAATTCATTGTGCTTCTGAGCTCAAATTAAGTTACACACAGAACAAAAAGATACTAACAACAAAAAAATCTGACACTTGGCATGATCACATCAACCATACTCAAATTTGGTTTTGATTGTTAATTGCACTGCACATGAAAAGGCATCCCACAGGATTCTACCCTGGGGCAGCTCAGACTTTCTCCAAGCTTGTTGGAGGTCTCTGGATCACAGACTGAGCACTGAGCACAGGGATTTTAGGCACAGGGAGCTCTATTTCCTTTTACTTCACAGGATGATGTTTGTCCAAGTACTTCCACTGGCCTCTAGTCAATCTTTTTATACGCATTTTGAAGTCTTTCCCTGGTGTCTTCCTTATCTTTGACATTCTAAAGAATGCTGACCTTCTTTAATTAAGTAATCCTTGAGTCCTTTATTCTAGCAGAAAATTGCATTAAAAACACTTTGACTACAATCTTTTAATATTTCCAAATACCAAACATCTTCCTGTATTTTTCAATTCTCAGTGCCGAAACAAGTATGTTTGTTTAATTCTGATTTTAGGCTTAACTCTCTTTACAAAATAAAACAGATAATATAGCACAAAGGTAATCCTATTGTCACATGGAGCAGCAACCTCAGTTCTAGATTACTTAATTAAAATCATCTCCAAAGTCCCAGAAAGCTTGATTCTTGGATTTTCAGCTTTTTGATACTGGATAAATCTCATTGTAACAATACAAACAGGCAAATACACCTCTGATAATTAATTGCACAAATTGGAAAGAAGAAAATGTAAGACAATGTATTTTGTACAGTGGATTTTCTTTTTTCCTAGAATCTCTTCAGATTTAGATACTATTAATAAATATATACTCTATTAAAGTGAGATATTCAAAATACATGTTTCTAACCACTTCAGCAAACTGAAAGAAAATGCTTCTTTTGAAATCAGAGGTGTCTTAGCATTGTTAATTAAATACACAGATCTTTAGAAAATTTATGACTTCTTGCATTCATGGGTCATTGTTAAATTAATTAAACTGATGGACTGATGGACTTTTACATCTTACATTACAAATTAACTTTTACAGAAGCAATCTACCAATGTTAGAAATGCAAGCTGGGATAGAAAGCAAAAGCACTGTTTATACAGAGAATTCTGTAACTTCTCAGAGCCAGTGAAGTGGATTTGACCAGTGCTTTTAAATCAGGGTGTACCCAAAACTTGTCCAGGGAATATGGACACTCAGCCTTTAACTTTGAAATGAAATAAAGGTAATAAATAACTTTTTTTTCCTGAAAACAACTGTTGGGCTGTTGCAAAAAATAACAGCATGGGATGGTTTGACATGAGGTCTTGAATTGAATCTACAAATTCATCATGACCAAAAAAGGGGGGTTCTTCCTCCTCCCCCCTCCTTCATACTATAAACAATCCTCTTTCTATAAACTTTCCCATTCTGACTCTCCCACACATCATGCCCTGAACTGAGTCAATTCAAGTTGTTGAAAGAGAAGAAAATTAGCCTAACAAAGAAAGAAAGTTAGTCTGCAATTTAAATACTTGTAACAATTTATCCAGTCCAGTGCTAGAGCTGGCATGGGGGGGAAGGTGGGATCAGACAGCTGTGCCCAGCTGAGGAATAATTTTTTCATTCTCACAAGAATGAGCCATTACATTTCATCAGTCCTCAGTGCAACTTTATCCTCAAACTGCACTTCCAAATCCTCCATCTCCATGTCACCTGTACAGTGTTGCACCCTGCTATGTCTCAGTTCTGGTGCTTGTTCAACCAGAGTGCTGTCATGAATAAAAGACATTGATGTTTTCATTGTCACTGACATAACTTTACTGGGTTACATTGCTTAAAAAAGAAAAAGAAGTCAAATAAGCCATGCTGAACCTGCCCTAGTAAAGTGGCAGAGACGCCTGATCAAGGCACTTCACAAAGCCAGGCTAGTCAATCATACTGGTTTAGCCTGTCACAAAATTGCAGTCTCCCTCAGTATTGGAAAAAACTATTTTCCTCTCGGTATTCTCACTTTTCATTCCATTTCTTTCTTCATTTATGGACAGAATAACAGAACAGAGCAGCTGGAAGATAGAACTGGGCCATCATTTGGTAGAAGGACAACTAGAAGGTAAGTGGGGAATATTAGCTCACCTTACTCCGAACCCTTCCTGCAACTGGGAAATTATCTGAGGCACGCAGCTTGATTTTTTCAATAGTACATGTCAGCAGCATGTGAAATTATTTCATTCTAATTATAATTGAAGAAACCTAGCTGGAAAAGATTACCATATTGCAATTAATTGAAAAACCAAGACTAAGTTAAATGTCAAGTTTAAAATTAGTATAATCTCATTAAACGGATTCATTATTTGCTGTAATAAAGGCAAATCTATTATAACTGCACCCCTATAAAGACAATAAGCCAGAAATTATAAAATAACAGCATATGAAACTACAAAATTCAGCAATAACATACCCACTATAACACAGTCTTTATAATATCTCATAAAAATTAATTTAAAACACAATAAATATTTTGCCTTATGACAATTGACCACGTATCTTCATATATTGAAAAAGAAGTAACACAAGGTATATGAAAACTTTTTTTATTTGTTATAAATATGAATTTTTAAAGCAGATCTACATAGCAATTGCAGAAGGAAAAGAGATTAAATATTTTGAGCTTGCAACAACAGAGCTGCAGTTTGACTGTTCAGCTACAAAGCTGAGGACGTGCAGCAACTGGATATTGAAGCAAGCCAAACACGTCAGCTCTGCAGTGATCATCTCTGGGTCCATTCATAACTCACACCCCTCCAAACCTTTACCAGTGCTCCCTGTGCAGTTGAAAACAATTTGGCAAATTCAGCTGGGGTCATTGTGGTGGGACAATCTCGAGATGGGCCCTTTTATTCCCCCAGATGCAGCTCAGTGTTACTGCCCTACCCACGAAATGCAACAAGCCCACTCCAACTAAGGTCAGCTTCCAGGTGGAACAGATGTAACCAGGGCTTTCTGCCCAAAGCAAGGTCGGCTTTGAGGTCAGGTGAAATTACCTGGAGTTTTATGCCTTTAGTTATTGAAAAATGCCCAAGGACACCTGGATGTTTGGAAGGAAGGAAGCCTGCCCAAGTTCTCTGTGCAGCCTGCTCCAATGTTAATGCAAACCTGTCCTGTAACAGGATGACTAAACTATTTCCATTGTACAGTCAGACACTACTGGGCAGCAAAACCACTAAAGGACTATGAAGAATTTTGGTGTAAAAAAGATTTTAAAGCCTGATTTCCAGCACAAGCAGAAGTGAAATAAATTAAACAGTTACTGTATGTTCAGCAGAGCAGCCTCCTCCTCTTCTACAGTGGCCATAAGGGATACAACAAGAGAAGCACACCCTTATAAATACTCTTTGAAATACTGATCACTTCTCTGCCTATATTCCTAAGAGCAAAATCACCCCAAAAGCAGGAGTTTTTTTCTTGCTTACTTTTATTTTTTTTCCCTCTGATCTACTATTTTTTTGTGAGAGGTGAACTATGACATTGATAAATTCTGGACAACTATTAATTCAGCCAACATCCATAAAGGCAGTATTCTCTTAAAATTCATGTGGCTGTACATCAAAATGAAACAAGGCTGAAAACAGCAGGTCATAAATATTTCACTGAGCAAGGTCACCTGGCAAACTGCATCTGAAAAAAAAAGTAAAATTAATTGGCTGGATCAAAATCTTAGAACACTACCCACCTGGATGATGAAATCACTACCTTTGTAATCAAGTACACACAAACACTCCTCAACACTGGAAACCAAGCTAAGGTCCAAGTTAAAATCAAGACCAAAGCACTCAGAGAATATTCTATCTATATTTAAATAAGTTCCTATCTAAATAACTGTTTAAAAAGAGCTATACATTATCACCTTCCCTAAGTGTCCATTTTTCACTCCTTGGCCATAGTTAAAATAAATGAATATTCAGAATTAATACCTTAATAATTTCTGAATTCATAATTTCATTTCTATTAGAAAATATGTTACATAAGACAATGTGAGAAATAGAAAATAGAACTGATTATTGAAGTAAGATAAAATACTAAAATCTTTGTTTTCAATGAAAAGCAGTCTACTGTGAAAAGAAAAAAACCTAGTTTTATACTGAAAATTTTGGAAGTAAATATTCATAGTGGTTTGTATTTCAGTTTTGCAGCTCCCAGAGACCAACAGTTTCTCGTGTTTTTGCTGTAACTCAGATGCAGAGGAGTTGTTTGGGCAAAGTATCTTTATGGAGAAAATAGGAGATAATAGAGAATTATCTCATTCCTAAGGAATAGCCTAACGAGAACCAACAGTGAGAAGTGGAAAAAGAAATGCAAGGTGATTAATCATGGTGGGGGAGGGGAGAGGGATTACCAAGGAAAATGAGGGTCCCATCTTCTGGCAGTTCAGTCAAAATGAGGTAATCTTTTGAAAGACAAACTACAGTAAAAAAACTTAGTAGGATCAGCAGCAGAGGTAATGAGGTAAAACATGAGCCTGTTAAGTGATCGCCTCCTATTAAACCTCCTAAAGCTTCTTGTTGCTTCCAGTTCCATGATTTCCTTCTCATTTACATTTGGCTTCAAAACAAAAATCATACTTTCTAATCTTCAGAACACTTTGTAATGTAGTCATAATAGAGGAGAGGAAACTGTATTAAGCTGGATCTTAACTGAGAGAGAAAAGCAGATTAATCCCAAGGGGGGGGGGTTTCCCTTAGGCTTTATATTTGTGCAGAAAAGTCATTCTAACAAGAAGATACAGATCTATTCCCTACATTTTCTGATAAGATGAATTTTCTGGTAAGATGAATTTTCTGGCAAGATTAATTTTTTGGCTATAGATTTGAAAATCAAAATGTTGATAGGCCAACTTAAATGAACAATTTTTTAGACAGTAATTCTGGTAATTTTTGTGTAGTCCTGGACTTTACCTGATTTCAGAGCCTGATTTGATAAGGGTTTTGCAATTGCCAGGAGGGAAAAGCATAAAATAAACAGCTTTTGATATTCTTTATGTGAATACATTCCATGTAATAAGTCCTTTCTGAAAAAAAGGAAAGCTTTTCACCACAAAGAAAAAGTCAGAGTTATCAAAGTTCTGGCTTATATGAAAGCTTCAAATACTTGTTTTTATTAGACACACACATACAAAAAATGAATGTAAATTTCTGTGAACAAACCATTTTCAAGTAAATTTGGTGAAAAGGCACAAAAAAAATAAAAAGGAAGATAAAAAATACTGAAAGGCCTTTAAACCCTGTATAGACTGAAAAAATCTTATATTCAGGAAACCACTTTAGTAGTTACTATGTCTTATTTTCACTAGCCAAAATAGTGTTCAATGCTTTTCTAATATGTTTATGACACACTTGCATCAACTGATGTACTTCAGAACTTGGCATAAAGAGTTAAGGTTTGAAACCTCTTTTAAAGAATGAATGCTTACTGCACAAAAGGAAAATATTTTCCTTTTTGCTGTTTATCAGTCTCTCTCAAAACAAAGCTGTTGCAGATGGTACAGAGGCTGCTGGGACATAATCTCAGCTAGAGATACTGCTAGACATGGATTAGGTTTGTTCACAATCTGAAAGTTTTCTTGTTTTCTCTCTTTGTTTTAGGAGCTCACAATTCTGTTACAAAGACATAGAAGTCTGTTACTATTCATCTATTGATAGAAGAATAGACCATTGTGCACTCCTGCACTGGATGAATCTTTTGGGACACATGAGCCATTACCCAGTAGTACTTAGAGGAATCACTCAAAGCAAAATTTAAAATTGTCTGTGTGTATAGCTGCAGAAGTATCAGGAAAACCTTTAGGTTCAGGTGCAGGAAAGACAATAAAATCAGACCTGAACAAATATATTTGGATGGCTGTAGCAAAGTCTTGGCCTTGTTAGATCTACTAGAAATATATATGTTTTCCTTCAAGAGAGCCACACCTTTTCCTGATGTCCATCCATTTCTGTCTGCCCCTAGTACATAACCTTTTTTCACATGCCCTGTATAAAGTGATCAAATTTACACACGTATAAAGGCAGCTTCATGTCTTGTCAAAAGGGAAAATTGTCATATTACTCTCTCATTAAGTGAGGAAAATCTTTAAATGGGAATACAATTTTTCTGTAAATTTTCAGCACATCACAACCAAATCTTGAAAGCCTAAATAAAGTAAATTTTAGACCTCATGCCACTGTAGTGATCATGCTGATACAAAGGGACAGAATATACCTCTCAAAGCATCAGGAAAGTTTAAATTCCCATAAAATGACAATATAAAGTTTATCTAGTACTTCTCTGTTTAAATATAAAATCCAGACATTTGCTCTTTGCTTTATGTTTCCTTTTATTCTCTTTCTACTTGTATGTCTTTACTATTATTTTTTCCTAGTAAAATCTATTTAAATCATAGAATCATAGAACAGTTTGAGCTGGAAGGGGCCTTGTAAAGGCCATCTAGTCCACACTCCCTACAATGAGCAGTGACATCTTCAACCAGGTCTCAGAGCCTCATCCTACCTGACTTTGAATATTACCAGGGATGGGCCATCTGCCAGCTCTGAGCAACCTGGGCCATTTTAACACCTTCATTGTTAAATACTTCTTATGTCTGGTCTAAAAATTACACCCCTTTAGTTCAAAACCGTCACCCCTTCTATCACCACAGGTCCTGCTAAGAAGTTTGTCCTTACCTTCCTTGTAGGTGCCACTTCAAGTACTGAAAGACTGAAAGATTTCCCCAGAACCTTATCTTCTCCAGGCTGAACAATTCCAACATTCTCAGTAATTCCTCATAGAACAGATGTTCTAGAGAGGTGTTCCTCTCATCATCTTTGTGGCCTCCTCTGGACTTCATCCAGCAGGTCCCTGTCCTTCCTGTGCTGGGACCCCAGAGCTGGGTGCAGCCCTTCAGGTGGGGTCTCAGCAGAGCAGAGCAGAGCAGAGCAGAGCAGAGCAGAGAGGGGCAGAATCCCCTCCTCACCTACTGCCCACGCTGCTCTGGATGCAGCCCAGGACAGAACTGGTTTTCTGTGCTGCCAGTGCTCATTGCTGGGTCATGCCCAGCCTCTCTCCAGCCAGCACCCTCAAGTCCTTTTGGGCAGGGCCCCTCTCTTTCTGCTCATCCCCAGCCTGGACTGATGCAGGGAGTTGTTCCAACATAGGTGCAGCACCTTGCAGCTGGTCTTTGGAGATGCCCATGGACCACTTCTCAAGCTTGTCCAGGTCCTCCTGGATGTCATTCCATCCTTCAGGACTGTCAACCACACCACTCATCTGGTGTCTGTCGCAAATTTGCTGAGGGTGCACTTGATGCCTTCATCTGTGTCATTAATGAAGACAGTAAATAACACTGGTCCCAGTACAGACCTCAGAGGAACACTACCACTTGTCACTGATGTCCCCTGGGAGGCCAAGGCATTAACCACTAACTGCAACTGTCCAGCCAATTCCCCATCCACCAAAGGGAACAACAATCAAATCCATCTCTCTCTGGTTTAGAGAAGGATGTTGTGGGGGGCTGTGTCAAAAGCTTTACAGGAGCCCAGACAAAACCCTTCCCTTGCCCACTGATGTATCTCTCCATCATGGAAGGCCCCTGGGCTGGGCAGGCAGGACTGGCCCTTGGTGAAGCCGTGCTGGCTGTCCCAAATCTCCTCCTTGTGCTCCATGTGCCTCAGCAGAGGTTCTGAGAGGATCTGTTCCCAGGCACAGAGGGAAGGCTGACAGGGCAGTTGTTCCCAGGATCTTCCTTTCTACCCCTTTTAAAGATGGGTACAATATTTCCTCTTTTCCAGTCACCTGGGACTTCTCTTGAATCCCACAACCTTTCAAATATTATGGAGAGAGGATTGGCAACTACAACTAATTCCCTCAGGACTTTAGGATGCATCTCATTCCTCAGGGGGTCAAGAACTTGATCTTTACTTGCAGCAAGAAACACTTTTCTACCACAGTCCCCACCCTACTGTCCATCCAATCTAGAGGTGTGGGAAGAGGTTGTCACTGATGACTTAGAAAATTCTGGGATGCTTTTTAGCTATTACTTGTTAAAATTCTATATTTTGAAAGCAAAAATGTAACGCTTCCTGGCTTGTTTTAGTTTTAGTATTAGTATAACCATTGTTCCATGATACTGCATATATAAATTATTACATAACCATATTTAAACTAAGAACTGAAAACATATAATGATGACACCAAAATTATGCCCTAGAGCACACTCTTTCTGAAGGAACAGACATTAAAAAATATATATGTTCTTAAAAAGCAGGCTAGAATTTGGTCAAAACCACCAAATATTAACAAGGAGTCTACAGCAAATATATCCAAGTTAGTATTCCCTAATGACCTAAACATAATATTAACAAAATCTTGTGTCCTGAAATATAAATTCTACTCAGCATAAACAGAATGTGTTTGATAGGTTTGCAGCAGGTTTCAGCTACAAGTAGAAAAAAAGGTCTTCAAATATATGGAACAAGTATGAATTTTATTCTTACTCCACTTAATTATTTTATTTTGCTGATTATTCAAAACTCAGCCTGAAGCAAGAATTGCCTAAGATTGGGATGCTGCATTTTAAATGCATGTTCAAATTAAACACCTGAATGGAACTTTGCTTTTAGAACAGGGGTGAACAATGTAACAGTCAAACAAATCTGTCTATCGGACTACAGGAAATATGAGTACCCAGAAATTTTAGAACAAACAGGTCTGCTGTAACATTGCTTCAGAACTACAGTAAATAAAATTTAACTGCCCACAATCAGTTAAGAACTGTTGACCTCTTCATATCCATAACTTCAACATTGTGTCATACTGTTTTCACAAGAATGCTCTCCAAACAGTTTTCAAGGTTAATTTTGCTATTACTCCCTCTGGCAGCGTAAGCAGATAATTCTATCTTCTCACTAATTTCTTTCCCAGCTTCTTTGATATCAGTAAATTGTACCCATGCTAAATGAAGCTTTCGTATTTTGCCAAGGCTGCTGTTTGAATTTGCCTGTCTTTTATATTTCTAAAGGTAATATTGATGCTTCAAATGATGTAGAAAAAACATTGCTTCTTGTTAGTGAGACTGCTGAGTATGTTGTAGGGCAAGCTGCTGTATTGTCTCAATTTCTGTTTCAGAGTAATTAAAATTGAAGAGAATTCGCTTCAACCTGATCAAAACTATTTCCTCCTGTGGCTGTATAACAGATTGGGGAAAAATATAAACTTCTTGGTCAAATGTCAAGCATTAACTGTATAAATGTTAAAGTTAAATTTTTCAGATTATATCCTTCATAAAGTGTTCCATTCCTTTTATTACTCACATTAGTGATTTTACTGAAATAAAACTATTCTTCTAAGTTTGAACATGTGAAATTGTTTCATTTAGGCCCTGTCAAGCTTTTGGCTACAGTCAGTTTATTTGTTTACAAAATCAACAGATTCAGATTTCACCTAGAGGACGAGTTCCTAAATACTGAAATATAAACCTTTGTTCAATGAACAGCACACAACCTTTAAGGCCTGCTGCTATGAATCAACACAATTTCACCCCACAAATTTACTCATTCACCTCAGCTGGGGTTCAGCCTACAGGAGATGCAGGAGACACTTTGCACTTGAGGCTAACACATTGTTCAGTAGTGCTACTGCCATTTACTAATCAGTCAGAAAAAGTCTTATGAAGTCTTATGAGCCAATACATGTATTTACAGGTGAAACAAATCCCCAAATTTTATTAACATGTAGGTGTTTTTCCACATCTGAAATGTGTTCTTGGTACAAAATTTTATCAATTTTAAATTAGAGACAAAAGCTGGTGTGTGGAAATGACACACGGCAGTAACGCTGTTTTGAGAAAAGGCACAGAAAAATTCCTGCAGTTCTGGCTTTTTATACTTTGAAGATGTGGTCAGACCAGCAAATCTTGCTTTCTTGCTCTTATGAAAACGGGGAATCTAGTTCCTTTTTTTATTTTTTTTTTTTTTAATTAATCCCCTACTGCAAACTAATTAGTGACTTGAACTGGCTTAAGAAGAGGAACACCAAAAGCCAGAATCAGCACAGAATAAGAAACAAAGGCATATGGCTGGGACTAACTGGAAAAGCAAAGAGGCAGCAGTGCTTTATTTAGTTTTTCTTTGCTGATGTCAAGAAACAGAATCTTTAGAAAGATTCAGAATTGACTCAATTAAGGATTTACCTTCATTACCCTACCTTCTATCTATATCTTCTTCTATATTTCCACAAAGATGGACAAGACATTTATCTTTGAGCGTGCTGGATTCCCAGTATTACACTGAATGCATTAGAACCTCAATTAGTATACTAATGAAGCAAAATTAATGAAGACAGCAAGGTCACCAGCAAAACCACTGATAACTTGAGAAGAATTTTAAAAACTGTTCTCTACATACTCCTTTCTAGTGAAAAACAAGGTGACAGTGGTTCAAGTACTTCTATCAATGCTCAGTTTTAATCGCTTTTTCTTTCCTTAAAGTCACTCTGTCTGCAGAGACTTAAAATGCAGATTATTTTAAAGTATAGTACACTGCTGAATTAATTGAGTGATCCACAGAGGTGGTACAGGAATACACAATTCAGGTATCAGAAGCCAGAAATGCAAAGCCATTTTGTGAAGCATTCATTATCCTTTACGTATCTGGCAGAGATTAAAAGGCTTGGGGCAGTTTATCCCTTCAGCCATAACATTACTATAAGCTCAAGAATCCTTTCCAGGGAGCTGTGAAAAAAGTTGTTTGTCCTACTGAGGACAGGAGGGCATTGCCAGCTACTGGGCTGCTGAGCTTGTTTCCTCACTGACACCTTGAGGAAGGCACCTTTGTGCAAAAGCATCTGGCAGGCTTAATCACACACTCGAGATGGGATCATTCATAGATGCATAATGGAGCATCTCATTTTACTTCAGAAACACCACTTGCAAGGGAGACAGGGGACAGCATCAGCACAGCAGGAATGGTTCAAATTTAGCCTGCCCTAATGTGCAAAATTGAAACCAATTATATTTGGTAGCCCAGAGTGATCTCCAGTTTTAGACAACTCTGTACCACGTACGTGAAAAGTATAAATGTGTATGTTTGAGTTCTACCAGTAGGTCACCCTGCAAGCACATAGCTAAACAGTACTTTGAAGGAAGAAGAAAAGCAAAAGACACATTCACAGGGAAGAAAAAAAAAAAATTGATCCCAAATCAAATATTGGAAAGAATAGGAGCATTTCCTCCTTTAAAAGAACAGCAAGAAGCAAATGAAGGATAGGAATATCTTTTTAGGGTAGCTTCAAGACATGTTTGTAATGGTTAACATATATCAAGTGGAACTTAAATATAATCAGATCAAATATCTTCATTTAAAAAACAAATAGTTCTACTACTTGTGCTGGAATTCTAGTGTATCTGTACAGTTAAGCAGGATTTCAGCTTTGATGTGTAAAATACTGGCACTTCATAAAACCCTCAGAACAAAAGGAGAAATAACAAAGATTCTGAGGTTCCAGTGCTTTTGCTGAGAATGTTTTGCTGACTTCAGTGGATACTGAATCAGATCTCTGAGTGAGTTTTTTCCAGTTGATTTTCATAAGCTACTTCCTGCAGTTTGCAAAAAACAACTTTGTTCACATAACCTAGCCCAGAAAAAAACATTTTTGAAGGCCAACTACTGTATCTTGTGTTCCTTTAGCAGTTAAGATATTTGCCAGCTTCGTCCTTTCAGACAAAATATGTATGTTTTCTTTCCAGCAGCTTTGAGCATTACCATTCCTGACAGTAGCATAGTTTTTATAATTTATGCCTCAACTATCTGCTCACATTTCATGCATCTTCAGTTTAAGGCAATTTAATTAAAAATATAGAATCATGCATCTTATTACAAAACTATATCTTGGCATTTACAAAGAAGAATGCTCATTCTCTTCTGCTTATATAATGTTCTATAAATGGATTTTTGTGCAAATGGCCATTTTCTGCAACAATCACTCACTGATGGTTTTAGGCATTCACTACATTTTCCAGAAATTAATTTTCAGCAGTCTTACTTTTAAGCTAAACATTGAAGACTTTAGGCACCAAACAGTAAAGTACTTTACATCCACAAAATAAACTGAACTTAGAAAGAACATTATTATATGAAACTTTCAGAGCATTATATAGAAATATTATGTATTCAATGTCTTTTAGCAATGCTTTCCTTTCTAACGTTTACCACAAATGCTACAAATAATAGTAATTTAACTATATGTTTGTCCAGGTAAGTATATTATATTACAGAATAAATTAAAAACTTATAACCTGGTTAATTTAAATTCAGCAGTTTTGTCTGCAAAGCCCTTCAGCTTCCCAGCCACCTATCAAGACGCTGTGTGTTGATTTTTGTTTGGTGAATCACACAGGGCAATGGGCTGTAGTTTCATTAAGAGCAGTTCATCATTAGAGAGAAGGGATCTGAATCATCACAGAACAAAAAAATACATAATTTTTACTCCATACACTGAAGTACAAACAGAGGATGGGGGGAGGTTAAAACAGTGAGACAAATAACCTCACTAATTAGGCCTGAAAAATTAGTCAGCATGATGAGCAATATGATCAGCCCCACAGCAACCTGGCTACCGAAATAGTTTTGGTAGGTACTGTGGCAAAAGATGATTTCTAACAAAAGGTTTCTAGAAAGCAAATAAAAAAGGTTTGTATGTGTATGAGCAAAACCTTTTTGTACAGTGGAAAGATAAAGGTTCTCATTTGAAATAGTAACAATGAATGTTGTTATCCTTGGTTAAGCAGAGGTACAAATCAACTCCTCAGCAGTGAATAAAAGAAGACTGATACAGGTATTGATTGTGTATGGAAGGACTGGGAAGAAAAAACATCCTTACACCACAAGGTGCTTGTGCCTTAGTCCTGAGAAAAATCCCAATGCAGGCCACTGCAATCCAAAGCCTCTTTGGAATATAGCAACATCCATTATTCAGAATTTTTTAAGCTATTTTCAGAATGTGCATTTAACACATATTATGGTAATGATAACACTATGACTGAGTATAATTAGCAGACAGGAATCAACTGATAACAGCCACTAAACTGTACATACACTCATCAAGAATGCCAGATTCACTGTGGACACCAAGCACCCTTAAATATCAACTGTCAGAAAATGCATAATCATCATCATGTTGTTGCTTAGAAAAGGCCAATTGGTTCAAGAAAATAAACTCTAAAGAAAATACAAAACTTAAAGGTATGAAGAAACCATTTCTACAAGTATGCATGTGCATGTTCCATTTTGAAAGCCAGCCCTCTAGGCCGGTAGATGCCATTCCAGTTAACACTTCTCAGTCTGCATTTATAATACACTGACAGTAACTGCATTTCTGATCTTCCTCCTTTTGGTCATTACACAGAATGTGCAATTATGAATGAGTCTCTCAGTTTTAATTCAGATGATGTGGTAGAAGGTCACCATTTCTACATTGAAAATGTGTGAGAAATTCAATAGCAAAGGCCTGACTTTGTCATATCCAAAGTTTTTTGAGAAATACTATTCTACAGATTTGAGCTTAATTTGATTGTAAGTAGTATCTTGTAATAGTGACCTCTCAAACTGCTACTACAATCTCCTGAAAACTATGCCTCCAGCCTAATCATACTTTTCCAAGCTGCCACACAGGTCCAATGAACTACATTCCAACCTATTCTCTTTCAAAGCTACAATTCAAATAATGTAAATCATACTGCTGATGGAAGATAAATCTAAAGCTTTCACTCACATCTTTGTGTTACAGCCCAGTTTTCCCATCTGGCTGCATCTGCTCTGCAACAATCCTTCATGGAAGGACAGATTCCAAGTGTTTTACAGGAGCAGTCTAGAATAGCATTTTAACATTCAAAAGGGGCTGTTCAAACAGAGTTCTCAAAAGTTGGCAGCTACATGCAATTAGGAATGTTCTTTACTTAGACCATTAGATTTTAAATATCAGTTTAAAAATACCAAGCTCTCTCTCCCCCCAAAGGCAGGAATCAGTAAATTAATAACAAGTGCACTGGGATGGTGAGGGATGGGGCGGGGTGGTGGCCTGAGTTGTTGGTTTTGTTTTTCTTTTAAGAAACTTTGTTATATCCTCTCTTGTTGTAGTTCAAAACCAGTTTCATGAAGCTTTTATAGGAAGTAGTTGTTAAATGTTCATGATATCAAATTACACTTATGACAGACAAAATATTGGAAATATCTATTCTTGAAGGCATTTAAATTTCAGGCTATTTATCTGACACTAGCTACTAACTTTATGTGGCTTTCAGAGGAGGGCCTGAATGGAGTAAATTTCAGAAAACATGCCTCAAGGTTAAAAAGGATTAGGTCACCACTTTGTATTCAACATTAAAGGCAGAAGATTGACTAGTGTGTTCTTTTAAAATTTTTTTCTAAAATTTTGACGTTGCCTTCTCTATTTATATTTCTGAATAAAATACGGTTTAATAAAGGTTTAATTCTCCAATCCAAATCAAAACCAGCTTTAACTGTGTTCTAAAGAAAGATTGATACATTACAAATCAGCTGTAGCAGGTACTTTCCAAATCCACAAATAAGTAATAGCAAATATAAAGCCCAAACATCAAGAGACTGCTCCTTCCCACACAAGTGAACAATCTCATTACTCTCAGTGAGGAGCCTGACCAGAGCCCTCAGACCCCACATCAGATTTCATTGTGGTTTTCTGTAGATAGAGCCCTTAGCCTGAGCATCACTCACTGTCCAATGGCATTAGATGGCCTACTTAGAACTCAGGACTAGAGCTTAAATAGCATCTATATTCCAGGTGGAAATCCACAATTTAGTGTTCAGCCCCCCAGGGAAACAAACAAACAACCTTCTCTCTCTTTCTCCCTCAGAACACCACACAGCAAAACCAAAACTGACAATTCCCCAAGCACAGCTATTATATGAAAAGCTGTTGAAAGGTGTTCCCAGAAAGTGTTCACAGCTCTGAGCACTTTCTGGCTTTGTGCAATATAGTTTTTCACCTTCCAGGTGATCTAGCTGTCTGATTAAAGGCAAAAATCCCAGCAGAACTGAAGTAAGCATTGCATATTAAAAATCACAAAACTAAGTACTTGCTTCAGTTCACAACTGGGATGGCTTCACAAGCACAGAACCTGAAGAAAAACTGAGAGAATAAATTGTAGAAATCTAGGGAAACATTCAACCTAACCAGAAAAACTGATTTTTCTTTTTGTTTAATTCAAGGCACTGTATACAAATCAGAATGCAGTGACTGTTTCTTATGACAGAATAAACTGAACCTGAGATTAAAAAAGGAAAATTACAAAATCAAAGAAACTTTGCAATCTTCTGACACTGAAAGTACAAGCAGTGAATTTCAGGAGTGTGCAAACTTATGAATAAAGAGCAGCATGTAACAATTAGTATTGTGACTGCTCGTGACACTGCTGTTCTCTGGATTACTTTGAACCACTTCAAATAATTTCAGCTGATCACTTCAGACTTCTAACACATAAACCAGATTACATAGGAGATGAGATGCAGTTTTATAGTGTAATAAATGTTCTAAAGGAAAGACAGGAACTTGAAAGCAAATGGTTAATGAACTTGTTAGCAAATAGGACTAAATATGATGAAAGATGTTTCCCAGCCTTGGCATCCAGCACGGAGCCTCACTGGTGCCTGGATAAGCAGAGGAAAGCCTTGTACACAGACCTTGCTATCTCCCCAGTAAAGTCGCATTTGCAAGTGAAGGACATTGATAGAGATTCTCAAAATAGTGTGCTGGGGAAAAGGGGGGTGAGTTAGGCTGAAAACACAGCACAGGCTCTGGGAACAAAAGGTCCTCTCACAGATTTACACTTTCCAAACACCATTGATGTATGTGAAAGAAAACACAGACGATAAATTCTCATCCTCAGCGCACATTTCAAGACATCATTTTAATTATTCCTATCACTTCTGTTGTCTCCCCCAACATATGAGCAATATTTCCCATGTTTTCAGCAGCACTTTTTGTGTACCCAATGTGCAGGTGCAGCAAATACCTTGGCAAGGGAAAAAGCGATTATCACTTAAGAAAACAGTAACACTGTATAGTTCATACTTCTTCAAGGTCTTGAGCAAAGCATAAATTCTCATGAAAACGAAGTCATTGCACTTCAAGCATCAGACAGCAAACCAGGTAAGTCTTACTGCTGCTTGTAGTGCTGGTCTTACCATATTTTGTAATTTATAGAGCTTTTCTTTCTTTCGTTCTTTCTCTCTTGCATTTGTTCAGTTATTCAAATAAGTATTTTCTCAGGTCTTAAATATAAAAGTGCCAAATACTGTGCAATAATGCAATATACTGAAAAGGGGATATTGTTAATAACTTGTAATTAATTTTCAGGTCTACAGAGCTGGACTTCATTTTTTCTAAGAACTCTGCACTTTCTTGTATGTATTTCAAAAATATGCACTGATAAATTTTTAACATACTGAGTACTGTTGAATCCTATGCATTAATATTGGGCATCTCATATTTCAACCTCTGTTTTATTCTGCAGTAGTTTTTAACAGCCTTATAATTCAAAAGAAATGGTACTGTGTAAAGAATACAAACTGCTTTTATTCTCCCTGATATATACATTTATATTCCAGATTTACTCTTGCTGCAAGTGGAGTGGATCGTGATCTGGCTCGTTGTTCCTTTTTCCTATGCATATACTTCTTTGAGAATTGCTTCTAAAGAGGTATAGGGCATGGGAAAATGGGGCAGCTGAGATACTTCAGCACTCGTCTCAAGCAACATCGTGAAGGCAATGACAGAAAAGTTTAGAGAAAACAGATGGGCAAAGAAATGAAAGGTAAATTTATGAAACTCCCAATTAATCCTCAACACTTGCATAAAAAGATACTGGCATTAATTACTCTGATCTAACGTCTAAATGTTAGTTTCCTCTTAAAACCTGATTTATTACAAAAGTAATATTTTATGCATTTCTCCAACTACATTATTAAATATATCACTTGGTCTAATGTAAAACACGTGCATTGCTAAGAAGTTACTCCTATAGTCCTTATTCCCAAAAGTCTCCAGTTGAAGCAAAAATGCAGTCACACAAACTGCCAAAAACTCCACTTTTTCCCCTGTCTCACAGGTGCCAGGATCAGCCCTCACTGAATCCAGGTAATGTTGACTCATGTGAGTAAAGCCCAGTCACACAAATCCAGCCTAAGTGGGTTATCTGTAATACATCAATTATTCTTGGGGTTTTATCCTTTAAGGTCCTAAGTGCCTTTTACATGATGTATGCATGTGTGGAATTGCAAAGTCCTCTCTTGTAAAAACTCAGTTAATAGTAAATCAAATTAAAATATTATAATTTTTTTTTCTTTCTTTCACCCACAGGTGTCTTGGAAGTGGAAGCAGAAGCTCTCTTTGCTCATTTCATTTTGTCGAAAAACAGTCATTAAATACATTAAATTTCATTAAACAAAATTTTTTTATGTTTCTGTCCACTTACTTTCATTTACTCTAAATAGCAATATGTCACATCAATTCTGGGGGGAAATACTGCTGTTATGAAACAATATAACTGTACATAATACATATCAAATAAATATCTAATGTTTCAGTCATATCAAAAGTTTGTGTTACACTGCATCACAGTTTCTAACAAGTGTTGTAAAGCTGTGAGCTCAGAAAGAGAAAAACAAGGTGCATCATAAGTCATTTTACCCGGTGATTATTGTTATATTACATTATTCAATGTTAAATGAATATTTTAGAAGTTACTTTTCATCTGTCTCTAATATAATAATGTCAAAGGACTATTCTATTTACATATCACTTTTTTCTTAAATTAAAAGGCAATTAAAAAACTTACACATATCCACAACCATATTTTATTCACCAGTTTCATATCAAAGCTTGTGGTAAAGACAGCTTGTAAGGGTTTTTTTAATATATATTTATTAAAAAGATTATTAAATATATTAATAGTCATTAAAGTCAAAAGGAACCTCCAGAATTATTGCACAAATGTGGAAAAAGAGATATAAAACAAACAAAAGTATAACTAAACAAGAGACAGCCCCCCATATAACTTTGTTTCTCATATTTCAGAGAAGCTTCACATTAATAGAGAATGTAAAAAGCAACTACACCAGAAAAGTGTATATTTTACCTTTAATACATCTCTTTTAAGACTTAGCCTATAACAAATCTGAGATTCCTATGTAACAGGACTGCAACTGATTATTTTTTCTCATGGCACAGAATGTACAGTTTAAATTCTAAGTTAATAGGAATAATAATGTCATCTCAGCCATTACCAAAATTGGAAGGAAATAAAGTGTTTGAATTAGGACTGAAATCCATAAAAATAGCAGGCCAAATATCAACCTGAACAATCACAGCAAAGCAAGCAGCAAGCTTGAACTGAACAACATGAACAGGTAAAGAAACACCTCTTTTATAGGTTTTTGGATTTTTATATGATTAGGGTTGTTGGAGCTTCTGGAGTTTTCATAATGCTACTAAAACCATTTAAGGAGAGCAAATCTAGTTCTCCCTCCTAACACCACTGGTTCCTGGTCCCACCTTCTATGGCTAAAGTGAAAACTTCACAAGCTATAATATAACTTCTAATGGTTCTTAAACTCCAAACCTCAGTCTCTGTCAGCGTCTAATGAACAGGAAATAAATCCACCAAAAAAACTGCATATTAGTCTTTGCTAATTTCGTGGGGTTTTTTCCACTAAAGAACTGCAATTTAAAGATAATTTACACACCCTGCATGTGAGCATAGAGAGACAGAGGAAAACATCAAGAGCCTGACTCAGTATCTGACCTCAAATACCTCGGTTTAGGACTAACCTGAGGGTTTCTTGCTCTACTAAACAAATGCTACCTCATTTTAACTAATGGCCTCTAATTCTTCCATCTCTCAGTACTTGGACCAGACAATCAGATTTCACACAGGCCGCAGAGAGAGCTCCTGAGATTCAGCATCTCCGCAGACCTTTCCCGCAGCCGCGGGCGCTCCCGGGGCCGCTGCCCTGCTGCCAGCGCCCGGCAGCGAGCGGGGACACGGGCAGCCCCGGCAGCAGGCTCTGCAGGAGCAGGCGTCAAGGAACCGGAGGACTGGGTGTCCGTGGAGTATACTGGAAGACAAGAACTATTGCTAGGATGGAAGAATTTGGGGGCTTTAGCGTTTGTTGGTTTTTTTATTTTTGGGGGTTGTTTTTTTTTTTTTTTTTTTTGGGGTTTTTTTTTTGTTTGGTTTGTGTTTTTTGTGGGTTTTTTT
>WEIU01011343.1:0-11665 GCA_013389925.1 Aegithalos caudatus | reverse complement strand
GTCCCGCGGGCCCGCGGGCTGCTCCTGGCTCCGCTCGCTCTGGCCGAGGCCGGAGCCGGGCCGGTGGCCCGCGGACGATGCTCGGTGTTGAGAGCTCTCGGTGGGGCTCTTGAGAGCTTGGCTGCTCTGGGACAACCATTCCACGGAGAAAGGGGCCTTTGTCATCCTGCCTTGTTTCGGAGATGCCGGGAAGGAGATATCGGGGAGCACGGACCTCTCCTTTATACCGCAACTCCCGGAGGAAAACGTTGTTTGTGTAAATACACATCAAAGGGCCAGATAAGTATCATGTAATTGCTATCAGTCCTCCCCCCCAACAAAAGATATCGTTCACACATTGCCCCGGCTCGCGGAGGCTCGGCTCCGCCGTGTCTGCCCCTGAGGAGTTCGCTCCGCCGTCAGTGATTTACAGCTCCCGTTACATCCCATCCCCATGCAAATGGCATTTATGGAGCTGAGCAGCCTCAAACGGGGCTGGGGAATGTACCCCCGGGGGAGCGCAGCATCCCCGGCCGTTGCAGGGAGAGGGGACGCTGTTGCTTCCGATCTCCCTTCCCCCTGAGCTGCTTTTCCATTCCTTTTCAAGCACCAGGCCCACGGTTTTTCTCAAGCCTGCCCCTATCTGGGCTGAGCATTGCGTTCCAGAGGCAGCCTCAGGCAGGCAAGAGGAGAAACTCCCTGGGTTACTCCGGGACTGCAGCATCAGATTATAAGCACCAGGCACAGGCGGAGGGGTTTGGAGGAGAAAGATGTGAAACAGAAAAAGGTAAATGTCGAGGTCATTGGATTCTATGAATCGACAGGTTATGTCGTTTATATAAAAGAATGGCTTCTAGACTAACGAATCAGAAAATTACAATTATTGCCTTAGAATTGACATTCTGCTGAGAGATCTGCTGAAGTTACAGAATTCATGTAATATCTTCCCTCCCAGGTCTCTCGCAGCTATGCAGGTCATCCAGATTTCTCTGCTATCTTACTATCCCTCTTTTTGTTCTTACTACCTTAAGTGTGTCTTTCAGAAACGTTCCCGTTCATCTTCGGGTTTTATGTGCGACAGGAAGACTTGGCTGCTGCAGTAAAGCCTCTGTAGTATATTGACAAAAGGCTCTTGGTGCTTTATGGGCAGTTCTTCACTGCAGGGTAACCATGGATTCCCTCCCCTTTTCACCCTCCCCTCCTGTGCAGGAACAGAGCGCGACTTCCCCTGCATTGATAATTCCTATCACAGCCCTGCCCGGTATCAGTCTGCCTTCAGAGAGCATTACTGCACATCTTATCTGTCCTTGTTCTTGCCTGCTGCTTTATGCTCAGCCACCACCTGCACACAAACCCAGTGCTCTGCTGGCTGCCTACCCTGTGACGTGGCCAACCTGTTGTTCTGCCACTCTGCCTGCATTTCTCAGCATTCACCTTCTCTGTGGTAACAGTTACTGCAACCACAGTTCTATTTCTTAGACTGTCCATAGGCAGAGGTTTGAAAGCTCTCTTAATTACTTTATGTCTAAATCTTCCAATGTATTCAATTTTAATATTATACATATATATTTTTTCTTTATATTAATCCAGTAAAAGTTTTATTAAGGTCCTCTTTGTCAATCTTTTCCTAACCAAACATTTTAACCTCTTGGCCACTTAAAATATAGTTGCTATCATATCATACAGTTGCTATCTATCCATCAAGAAATCCTACAGTTTTTTCTTCACCAGAAAATTGTTTCACTGAACTATATTCAAGTTTGACTTGTGATCCCTTCTAGGCTTTGTCTATCATTGATTGCTCATTTTCATGGCATAGTGTGAGTCCTACTTTGCCCTACTAGTGATGACATTTTTCAAAAGTTTGTCTCTAGCCAAACAAAAATACAAACATGATTGTCACCTTTATTTAAAGGTGTCTAATAACTGATTTAGAACCACAACTATACATGACCAGATCCCTCTTGGAGCCCTTTGTTTCTGGTCTGTGTAGGTAGGGATGGACATTGCACCCTGAGCCTGCTAAACAAGCTTCCAGGAGGAAAAATGGGTGTAAAAATGTGTAAATAAACGTTCAAACATTAATGCCTCCCATATATGTTATCTACATAAAGAAGTCCACAAACACTTTTAGCATGGACAAAGCCTCTCAGACAAACATACACACACATATATGTATATATATTTGTGGTGACTTTTTTACCAAACAAATGGAATTGTTTGATATCTAATTATTTGAATCCTCATCCATTTATCCTTCCCAAGCATTTTCTGATTAACAATGGAAAGTTTAGAAAGCTTACTTGACCAGATTGCTTTTAAATTTCCTGTTTTATAACACACACTCCCACCAGCTCCCCGACCCCCTTACCTCACCCCACCTTAAATATTTCAGGTTCTTAACTCTTCTTTAGGTAAATGTGAAGACTTCCCCCCCCACAAACCTGAGGATAGATTTTAAAAAAACAGAACTTCTGAGCATTAGACAGTTCTGTTGGCAACATATCTCACAGAGCAGACCAAGCAGGCAGGAGATGAAGGGGAGACATACAGGGATGTGCTCTGTTCACTGAATTACTGATAGACAAGTCTCTCAGCTGCATTTAACACGTAGCCTGACATCAACCTCTCTAGTCAGAACAGGGAATATCAGTGCCAATGCCTGCTTGCAGAATCCTGCCAAGCCTCCCCTGCAGTCAGGCAAAATGCCATTCTCAAGGATGAATTCTCATGAACATCAGAAAAAGAAAGTGTAACTTTTCTGCAAGCTTCTTTCTCAATTTAAATATTTCTGATCACTGTAACAATATTCTGCATCAAAGATGGGCACAATTCCATCCTAATGAGATAAATATGTCCCACGTGCCCAGAATAATTTCCAATTAGTCCTTACAGAATATTATATATAAGAATAAATAATATACTTATATCCTACTTACATTCTCATATATAACATATATATTTATCTCCATATAAGTACTTAAAAAATATAAAAGTCTATTTCTATGACATTACTTTTTCCCGCTTTATGTCAACAAAGACACTTGGCAAGCTGTTGTATAGGACAAAAAGAATACATAACCTAAGAAGGAGCTCTAAAAATAGAAAATATTGAGTATCATCCAGTGATACATCTGCCTTTACTGATTTGAAGACTTTTTACCATCTGAGCTGCAAATTACATCTTTATACACGGCTGGTTTATTAATTGCATTGTGTTGAAGTAAAGGGCAGTGCAGAAAGATGGTGTCAAATGCTGAGCTCCCAGAGACACAAATTGATCATGGTGTGACAAGATTAAACCGAATCTCATTTCCATTACACATAAAATATATAAGTCTCTTGGACAGGTAGCAGATGACTTCTGAATGTAATGACTGCTACAATATTTAACAGCTGCTAATTTAATTTTATCTAAAATCCTTAAGCTGCCTTCTTTGTGTTTCTATCTATTATTCATTAAATGCTTGTTTGAAAATCTCCTGCTAAACTGTGGTTCAGAAATACCATGTTTGAAATGAAGTGATATTACCAATGGGATGAAAACCTGCTCATGCTAATGAAATTTGTCAGAGTAGGGCAGGGACAGATAGTAGCTTTTACTGTGCTGCTACAGGGGGGCAGAGACAAAGAGCTCAGACATACCAACATGATTACCACTAGCAGGAGTCTGGAGATCCATTACCATAGATAATGGCAATACTCTATGCAGATGTTTGCAGAATACACAGCTGCCCTCTTTGGGGAGGCACCACCTTCCCCTTCAGCTCCGCAAAAATCTTCACACACAACGCTGGTCTCATATTGAGGTTCTGCAGAACTACCTACTTGGCTGCTTACTAGACAGTTGATAACATTTAGAAATATTAGATAATATAGATAATAAAAATAAATATTTTGGGATTACGTCTCAGCCTTTGAGAATTAATTGTGGCTCCACCTCTTTCAGCCCAAAGCTCAGCTCTGCCCTGTTAAGCCGGCTCAGAGCCGTGCGAGGGGCAGGGTTGTGCTGAGCTCCCCTGGCTATCGGAGCCATGCAGGAGCTGAAGAAAGAGCAGCCGAGGGCGCCGACTACCGCGGGTTCCCCTCAGCTACCGGGGAGCGCTGCCACTGCTTGGCCTTGCTGCAGGGGCACACAGGACCAAAGGAAGGGAGTGTCACTTTGTACTGGCAGGGGAGCCTTTCCCAGAGCATTGGAGTGTCCTGTGAGACTAGAGTAGAGGGAATTTGTGGTTCTTAGGAGTAACTAGGTGGTGATGCAACTCAAAGAGTAAAAACCAGTTTATGCCACACAGGGGCCGTGTGTTCACCTGTGGACGTGCAGATTTCCCATAAAGGTCTGTCCAGGGAAGCAAGAGTTGCTGGCATCTGCTAGGCAATTTACATGGTCTTTGCCCTGGTGTGTGTTTCTGAGTAATCATTATTTAGGACTTAAAAACATTACAAATGGCTTCCAACCAATCTCTTATTTATTATCATTATCTTTCCATCTTTCCTCTTCGACAGAATAAGAGCTACTTTTCCATGAGGCATTTAAAGACCGTATGTGCAGAAATACCAGGAGGGCCTGGTATAAACATAGTGACAATGCACAGATGAAAATGAAATGTCTCATCATGTTTGGAATTGATCTAAATCAACAGCACTCAAAATGCCAAGAGCTCCCATGGCTCCTTAACACAAGCCTGCAACCAACAGCTAAAAAGAATTAGTGAAATGTTTAAAAATATATATATATTCTGCAGAGACATGCTACAAATATTAAGGAAGAAAACACTCATTTTAATGGCTCTTTACCCAAATTTAAGCTTATTAAAAGAAGTCAAATTCAGTATGAAGCAGGACTACGTTTAGAACATGTACTGCTGTTGTTATAGAAGCAAGGTACAACGGCAGAGTCTTTTGTTTATTTATTACTAGACAAACTATTATAGTTGGAAACCCATCCAGGTTTCAGGCATGTAAATCTTACTTCAGCACTCATTGCTATCATATTGCCAGAGGGAGGTCTCTATGGACACTTCTCAAATGAAACTGCTCAGAAGTTTGTAGTTGGTTTAATTCTGTTTAGACTAGAAATTAGACTTTAAAAACAATTATACACACTTAGACACCTTGCAATCTTTTCAAAACCTAACAGAGAGGCTAACTTCAGATTTTACATCAAGGCCTTTGTCAGTCTTTGCTGAAAGATATTTTTTTTATGATGATTACTTCTAAAGTTATATTTATCAACATATAAAAGAATGAATTAATCAGAAATTTTCCATTACATTCATATTTCCCACAAATACTTTCTAAAGAAATTTAGAAAGAAATGAAAGAAATTATACTGTCCAAAGCATTTACGATTCATGAAAGTAACTTTTCAATTTCAGCTATTCAAGAATGAATAATTTCCCTCCTTGATTTTAGAGTTAGCATTTGAGCATGATGAGTCAGTCAGCAGGAGAATGGGCTATCACAGCTGGCAGTCCTGGGACATCTCTGTGCCCATCCTGGTCTATGTCATACAATGCTGCTTTGAAATGCATTGCTCTCAGCAGTGAAAATGATTTACAGACTCTTCCTTCCCCCCTAACTTACACCTCAAATAAATAAGGTCTTTGTATTGCTCCAAAACCAGTCAGTTCAAATTAAATGGAAATAATCTTTACCTTTTTTTTTTTTTTAAACTGACTTCAAGGCTCTTCTCCATTTCACATTTTTAGTTATTTCTCCCCTTCATCTGTATTCCTCACTATACACTGTTTATTCCTATTTTCCTTATTCCAGTCACTTCCATCAAGTATCTTGCAAATGTTACTATTGCCTGAAGGAGAGAACAACTTTGGCAGGATATATAAATGTAGCAACAGAGCATAAATGACACTGTATGTCTGCCTTCACTTATCCCGAACAGGGAGCACAGACATGTCCTGACACTGCCTTAGTTTACTGATAAGGGAAAAGCTGGGCTTGGTGGGTGAGGACAGGAATGTAGTTAGGTTAAGATGCTTAGCACTGCCCCTGTAACCTGCAATTCGATGTCTGTTTCCTCCAGACAGTGCAGTGTAATTCTTTTGTCAGGTTTTACAGAAATGAGTCTATTACACATGGATAGAAGGTCAAGAAGATTTAAGACTATGACGATGTGTGTGCATGTTCTCTAAAAGATTAAAGGGAGCAGCTGAACGCTGAATATAAACACATGTTCATTTTGCAGATGGACTATTAAAAAAAAACAAACCTGCCATTTTGTGTTTGCATGTTTCTAATAGGCAAGGTCTGGGCAGACGTGAAGGTCGATCATTTTTCACTCTGCCTTTGCTCCCGGTGCAGCACCAAATTGTAAAACGCTGCAGAGGGCCTCCTGTGCCATCTCCTGGCTGCACCGAGACTCCACAGCCAGAAAGCTGCTACAGAAAGGAGTAGCAGAAGTTTAGCTGAGGCAGTAATAGAATCAGGGAATCATTCAGGTTGGAGAAAAATTCTAAGACTGTCAAGTACAGGCCTTACTCCAAGTTCACCACTAAACCATGTCCCTGAGTGCCACATGTGGCAGTGGAACACTCCCGGATGGTCACTCAGCTCCTGGCAGCTAAGACGACTCACCCAGCACATGGATGTGCATGGCAGGCTCTGCCTCTAATCCCTCTGCTGCTGCTTTCAGCATCAAGTCACTTTTCCACTGCATTAGCATATGTATAGAAAGGAAATTCAGCATCCTTCTATAACATCTTTGACATCAGTTCTAGCAACTCATCCCACAGCATCACCTACATTTGGTATGTATCAGTGGAAGAATGCAAATTGAACATTGAAGTAACTGGAATACAATTAAATTAATAATCAAATTAATATAATTCCCTGATTGCAGGTAAGTATTTGAATTATGTCCAATTTACTGAAGATCCCTACTGAGTCCCTCTCCCTTCACAGGAACGAGGAGGCTCTGTGCACTTACAACAGAGTTGTATCTCACTTGTTCTTAAAAATTCATAGGAATGCAGACTTTAGAGGTGTGTTACGGATGAGTAACCTATTCCAGTGCTTCACAGGAAGCTTTCCAATGTAAAAACTGAAACAAAATCAGCTGTTTCAAAACCAAGTGCTTAAACTTCACAGAACACAAAAACCCCCTCACCCTGCAGCTATTACAGTTTACAGCAACATTTCACATTCAATCACTGCTCAATCCAGTCTTGTCTATATAAGTCCAATTCTTTCAGTCTTTCTCCATTTATGTTTCTAAATATATACTTATTGTAGTCCTCTACTCTCTCCCATTTTGGCTGTATGTATTCTAGCTGCAGTGCCTAAATGGTAAAGTGTTCCTGCTGATGCTTCTGTATTGCCAAACAGAGCAAAATAATTACCTTCTATCATGTGGAGCACTCACGTAGTACACTTCAGGTGTTCTCCCCTCACCTTCTTTTCTTTTTGCAAATTGTGCACATGGATTCATATTCAGCTTGTGATCTGTTATGGTCCCCAGGGATTTTTACTGAAACTCTTTAGTAATTTCTCATTTAATATTTATCCTTCAAAACCATGAGACTTGAAGCTGAAATTTAAACTGTTATCATGATTAATGTGAGTTCTAAGTTTGTATGTTGTGTAAGTGTGCTTTCCATCCCATCTTGTATTTCAGCAGTAAATCCACAGACATTCCTGCACATTCCATACAGTGTAGGCTGTGAGAAGACTGCCTTATGGTATCCTTCCTCATTGGACTATGCACAGTCCCAAGCAGGTCTTATCTTGTTACTGTGACTGTGATAGTCCCTTCTTGTGTGTTGGGTGTGTTGAGAACGGAACATGCTTTACCTCACTACTGTAAGCCAGAACAGTTTCCTTCCCCCCATCTGCACGAGTGCCAAGGTGAAGGCATCTGCAGATCTTGGAATTCAAACAGCAGCACCTACATTACATGGGGCAGCTAATTAGCAAAACAGGACATTGCATATGTATGAAATGTTAATTAGCACAGATTTCTTTACTCACCCCCACAGCACTTTCCCTGGAGCTTCACTCCTGAGAAGGCTGCAGTGCACTGGGTCCTCATTTGAGCTGTGCTCCAGGATTCCCACTGTGGGAACGCTACACTTTTGATAAAGCCACAGTTCTCACTTATTTTGTGCCTTGTCCCTGAGGGATCTGCATCTGCTTTTCACTCGTAACATCTGGATAGTCCTAACCCCACTCACTGTCAGTTTAACAAGCATGTTAATTACCCCCGAAATGATAGACTAACCAGTTGTGTATTCACCTTAGAGGCCCAGCATCTGAATCTGAGTGACCAAATATATAATCAGGCCAGGAGGATCTGTTGTCAGGACATTTACTGGCTTCAATGTACAACATGCTGTTTTTATCTCTTGGGACAGTTACCTTGACCATCAGGTCATTTAAAAATGACTTCATGGACAAAAGCATGTCAGCCTTTTAAATAGGTCTCCAAGATTGCAGATTTTCAGACAGCTTTTCCAGTAACTCTTCTAGTGTCAAAGTCTTCCTGGCTCATTCTCTGTCATTCTCTTTACCTTGCATTTCCACTAATTCCTGTGGTCTTGTCAATATTTAAAAAGCAGTATTATTTTTTGATTCTCTGGGAACTCACTCATTATTCCTCCACCAGAAGTACAGTAATTCCAAGATTATTTCAATTTCCCTTATTATTTCAGAACAGATTTAATCAGAAGTTAATGTTATGAACATCTAGTTAGCTTGATCGCCTGTGCATCTGCACAGGACTTGCATTCCTGGTTAACTTTGATCATGACACCCATTGTTCAGAGGGGAGATAGTAGAACAGCAAGCACCCCAGGCTTTTGCACCATCTGATACTTACCTCTTTTGGTAAGCAGAGAGCTCTAATTGTATAATAGAAAAATATTTAAAAATCCATTTTTGTTGTTTTGCTTTTCCCTTGCTGACAAAATTTTTTGTCTGTCCAGTTTTGTTCCTGCTGTGCTTTTCTTTTATCTTTGTTCCTGATAATGTGGCTATCTTGTTCCTGCTTCTTCTTTTCCAGTATTCATTTTTGATTTTATTCAGGTAATTGATAAGCCCCTGATGCAGCCACAGTGCTCTCTGACTTTTCTTTCCTTTACATGTGGATAGAATGATGTTATATTTAAAATATGGCTTTAGAAACTTTTCTTATAAACTCTCAACTCTCTTGAATTTTTCTTTGTGTTTTAATTCCTTCCCCAGAACCTCATGTGCCAATTCCTTGAGTTTGTTGGAGTTTGCTTTTTTGAAGCTCAGTGTTACTATTCTGCTTCTTTCATCTCTTTCTTTCCTTTGAATCATGAACTCTGTTGTCTCATGGTAACTTTCATCTTGATTGCTTTCCACATGCAGATTTTCAACAGTTTATCTATTGTAAAACCTTAAACACTAAGATTATTCCCTGTGGTTCCAGCACTAGCTTATATACACAAAGCTGTATCTGAAGTGTGCTCATGCTGGGCTCAGAGCAAATCATATCCTGGCTGTCATCAGAGGGATGAGAAGGTGGCATGGGTAGGGATGTGAGCACAGTGTACTTCAATACGTCCCTTGGTCTGGAGAAACAATAAATGAGAGACTATTTGTGACATTTCAAAACACATCATTCTTGCAAATTTTAGATGCATCCTAGGATATTCAGTATTTCATCAGCTTAGTTGATTAAACATCAAAACTTAGTTGTTTGGCACTCTATTGAGTTCTCCACATATTTCTCTAGGTTTCAGTCCATTATCTTTTATTTAAATAAACTAATTTGGGGGATTTTGTATTCCCAACAATGGTCTTTAAGAGAATTATCCAACCTTTGACCTGCAGTTTACCTTCATGGAGAAAAGTTACTTTGCTCATGTCTGTGGATGTACTTATCTGTACTCTTATCTCAGGAGTCATCTGTTCTTTTCCACCTTTTATTTTTAAGTTCTTTGCCCTTTCACTTCCTTGCATCAAGAAAGTGAGAACTAGGAGGTATCTTGAAGGGATATCAAGACACTTCTTCCCCAGAAGAAGTGACTTTATTTTCCCTTTTACTCAGAAAACCAATAATCCTATAGTCTATGACTGTGCAGCTGATTATCCTGGAATTTTGCTACTTAGGTCAATAATTTACTATTGTTATTGTTTATGAATTTTTATGACAGCAAATAAGCATCTATTTGCAGAGTTGTTGTCACTCATTGATAGGCTAAAACCAGCCACATTAAAAGTTTCTTCAGACTTGTTTACTGCAGGAATTTTTAAATAGGAATTCAGAAGGTGAAATTGTTCATTCTCACATGTATTTTAGAGGGTTACCAGACTATGAAACCACATAAAACTCTCCAATGGAAGATTCCACCACAAATTAATAATTTACTGGTATGTAATAATTACAAGTTCTCTTGGGGGGAAAAACTTTCTAGTCCAAACTGTAGTGAGGGCAGTCTGACATCTATAGTAACTTAATAAAGGCAAAAACATTTATCAGTGAAGATTATCTCCTAATCAGTCAAATCCCAAAGATGTTCCCTCAAGTAAGTTTGATTTATAGGACTTTAGTTTTCAAATATTGTTCAAACCTGAATTTCCAATGCTTTGAGGGTCTGTCAAAGCTCAGCATACATTTAAAACTAATTATAAAGCATATTTTGAGAAAAAAAAAAAAAAAAGACTTTCTAAAAAAAACCCACAAAAGCTAGCTCTAAACAGAACACTTGGAATTTATAAAAGGTTATGCTTTGGATTGCATTTAAACAAGTATGAGAAGAAAAAGAATTTATCTGCTCTCTTTCTACCATCATAATATCAAGGATTAAAACAATTAACTGTATGTTTAACACTGAAAATTCTGATGGCTTTCACCCCTTTCTAACTGTAGTTTATTTATTTTTTTTAATTTACAAACTTTCCTCAAGTTTTAATCCGTTGCAAATCACATCAAGTACTCACAGAAATGATGAGTCTCAGCAATGTTTATGAAACCAAACCAATACACAAAGTCTAGAAATGATTGAAAATTTTCTAAGGAAAGGAATTTGTCAGAATCATGAATCAATGCTCATTCATTAATTATGTCCCAGCTCCTTGGTTTGGGATTCTAAAGAATCATAGGATCCAATTGAAATCCATCCCTGTTTCCTGGCAGGCTTCTGGAGGTGTTGGAGCTGGAAACCTGATTTCTAACAGAGCTGGTGTAAGGAGAGCACACTTCCCAGCTCTCTCACAAGAGGAGTGAAAACCACAGGGATCCTGGGGGAAAATATCTGCTAAGGGCACCAATACACAAAGCAACTGGAAAGTCTCCCAAGGAGCAGACTTCATTTCAGAACTCCATGGGTCACTGTTTGAAAAATAAACATAAAAGCAAGATGAGGAGAATGTGAAAAAAAATGAGGAAGAACTAGGACAGCTGGTGGTAATTGTGGCTTAGAGAACAAACTCAATTTTTTTTCCCAAAAATTCTACTTTGGTATTGAAACAGAAGCACAGGGCCAGATTGCAAAGTCCCTCATTTATGCAGTATGATTACTGATGCCAATAATATTTTGCTAACTAGATAAAAATGAACATGCTTCTTTGATATGTTTTGTCCCATTTTTTTTTTTCTTAAAGAACATTCCCCACAAAGAGAGAAAACTTTAGCACAATACTGCTTGTGAGTCATAAATAGGCAGCATAGTTATATGCTAGATTGTGGTTAGGCAGGGACAGA
>WEIU01011341.1:90081-102493 GCA_013389925.1 Aegithalos caudatus | reverse complement strand
TTTGTTTTTGTTTTTTTTAGGTGGGTATAGAATCCTGCTTTTCCTAGGATCATTTCTTGAGACCTTTTTGAGATGGGAGGTGCATTGGCAATCTGTCAATCTTCTGCTACAGTAACCTTTCATAATATAG
This sequence comes from Aegithalos caudatus, assembly GCA_013389925.1. Taxonomy (NCBI): domain Eukaryota; kingdom Metazoa; phylum Chordata; class Aves; order Passeriformes; family Aegithalidae; genus Aegithalos; species Aegithalos caudatus. The sequence goes on along the minus strand of WEIU01011341.1, from coordinate 102,363 downwards.
CTTACAGATTGCAGCGGAAAGTCCTTTAAGTTTAGATCTAAGTTACTTCAGAGCTCTTGGGTGGAGGCCATGAAGTTTGATGTCTTGCTTCTTACATCAAATTGATCAATCTAGTTCAACTTAATGCCTATTTAAGGTCTTGCATGAAAGTCCAGCTCTAGGAACAAAATAATCACTCATTCACAGAATATTCTGACTTGGAAGCGACCCACAAGGGTCCTCAAGTTCAAATCTTAGCCCTGAATAGGACATCCAGGATACCAGACCATGTGCCTGGGAGCATTGTCCAAATGCTTCTTGAACTCTGTCAGGCTTGGTGTTGTGACCACTTCCCTGGGAAGCCTGTTCCAGTGCCCAGCCATACTCTGGGTGAAGAATTTTTTTCTAATATCCAACGTGAACTTTCCCTGACACTGTTTCAGGCTATTCCCTTGGGTCTTCCCACTGGTGACTAGAGAGAAGGGATCAGGGCCTGTCCCTCTGCTTCCCTTCATGAATAACCTGTACACTGCAATAAGGTCTCCAGACTGAGCAAGCCAAGTGACCCCATTTGCCCCTCATACGGCTTCTCCTTCAACATTCTTGTGCCCCTCCTTTGGATGCTCTCCAATTGCTTTATGTCTTTTTTATATTGTGTCACCCAAAACTTTTTTATATTGTGGCACTCAAGATGAGGCCTCTCCAGTCCCCCATCCCCTCCCTTGCCTGGCTGGTGATGCTGATGGGGATGACAGGGTTGGCCCTCCTGGCTGCCAGGGCACTGCTGGCTCATGTTCAACTTGCCATCCCCCAGGACCCCCAGGGGCTTTTCCACAACACTGCTCTCCAACCTCTCATTCCCCAGTCTGTCCATACATCCAGGGTTGTCCAAACCCCTGTGCAGAATTCAGCACTTGCCCTTGTTAGACTTCATACAACTAGTGGTTGCCCAGCTCTCTTTAATTTGTCTAAATTCTCCCTTCAGGGCTTCTTTGCCTTTCTGGAGTCAACAGCTGCTCCCAGCTTTGTATTATCTGCAAACTTATTTAGTATCCCTTTAGTCTTCTGTCCAGGTTGTTTAAGAAGATGTTAAAGAGCAATCTGTTTGATGTGAAAGCAAACCCTGATATTTAAAATGTTTTAATTCAAATTTAATTAAAAATAAAATTACAGAGTGAACTGAATTGAAGGGAAGGTTTCAGAACATAACAGAAAAGATGTGAGAGTTTTCATTCACCTGTAATATAAATCAATACTTGCCTGGTAGTTACAGCCTTCATGTTTCCTATAATATTTCTAGTTGTAGCTTCCCTGTGTATTTTGCTACACATATTATTGCCTTTGCATATAGAAATCTGTAATGAATTTTCCAAACTGATCCATGGTTAAAATCTATGTATTTTTATACCTGGTTTTTATTGAGATCTGTTTCCTAGGAAGACATGCATATATTTATATTTGCCTTTTAGTAGATGAAGAATAACACCTGGCATGTATTTCTCTACAGAAAATGTTTAGCTTCACATCACACATCTTCCCTGTTAGGAAATGAAGAGTTAATTAATCTCTCTTAGCTGCTCTTCACTTATAGTTCAATCAGGGAGTACATTCTAGAAGAATCAAATCCAGCACAGTTCATAGACATTGCAATAATTTTGTACCACTATATCATGCTACCAGAGGGGATATCAAGATTAGAGTTTTCATGCTGAATATTGAACACATCAGACTGAAGATGTGGAGTTCTTAATTGCCAGAGTGGGAGTGTCTATGCCCAAAATAAACTTGCAATGGAGAAAGTTCACTCATCAATGTGCAAGACACAGGACTTGTTCCTTTTATCTTTTTTTTTTTTTTTTTTTTTTTTTTTTTTTTTTTNTTTTTTTTTTTTTTTTCACTTAGACAGTAAATTCTGTGAAAAGAAAATTATAATTCTTATGTGCTGAAAAGTCTTGGCCAGTGTCTGTGAAGAAAAGGGTGTTATATACTGGCCTATGTCAGTGGAGAAGGGAGGGTTACACTTTCATGAACCAACGAGAGATTTTTCTACTCATGTTTTATCCCATAGAGGGGTCCTAACTGTTTTCACCTTCTCTTGGAACATTCTCTTAATCATCAGTGTTGTTACCAGCACCTGACCATAGAAAAATTTACATTCTCATTTGTAGACCTCCTCCTGGGAGCTGAACATTTCTGCACCTTAGTAAAAGAGGAAATTTAAATTGTTTTGTTACAGTACATAGGTGTAGAATATCTAAAATAATTAGTTAATGGGGAAAATGTGTCTTCTAGCAATTTTGAAAAAAATATTGTCACTCCTTCAACTTTTATGTAGAAGTACCCAAATGAATACACCTGATTTTGGATAAAATATAAACAAAATAGTTGTGTTGTTTACTCTATTTCTGGTGCAACAAAAAATCAAAATTCTGTTTAGTTTAGATTGACATTTTCTCTTCCTATTTTAATGAACTTCTCATGTGTTTCTATTCCTCCATGTCCCCCTCTCCCAAATAACCAAAATTCCCAACAGAGTCACATCAATCTTAATAAAGAATGAGTGTTTTGTGATTTTTGGATGAGACTAGCATTACCTCTGAAGGAAACCTATTCAGCACATTGTGTTTTATATAAAATATGGTAGTATAGCAAAAGGGAAAAAGATGAGATTTTAGACTAAAGGCTGAAAATCTCTCTTGGAAATTCTATTATGAAAACGAAGTAGAAAAAAATCCTTTCCATACTGCAGAGGAATAAAAACCAGCAAAAGCAGATTTTTTGCTCACAAAATGATGAAATTTTCCCCATAATGCTTTGGGCCAACTTATTTTATTCAATGCAATTTAAATATTTCATTTTGATTTCCTTATTAATGATTTTCTCTAAAGCAATTTCACTCTGGGAAGAAATTTTGAAATAAACGTTCAATTCAAAAAATGCTAAATAGGGCACTTGGGTGTTATTGAAATACCTAGCTTTATTTTCAAGCTGACATGCTTTACAAATGCTGTAGTTTTTATTAAAATTTTATGTTAAGTAGTTCAAAACTGTGTGATTATAAATTTGTGAGTCAAGTCTATTGCCTGGAAATTACAATATTCCTTAAAGAAACAGGTGGTTGACCATATATAGCTTGCATTGTACTGATCAGGAACTATTTAAGTGATACATGGAACAGAGTTCAATGTGCTGATACATTTCCAATTTATGGGCAGAATGGGTTATTGGGTTTTGTTTTTGGAAGTGTGGGACAGGGATAGAGATGGTGGTTACATTCTTCACTTCAATTATAGAAGGAAATAATATTCAGTAAGTACAACATGCATGTGTTCTACAGACTGGATCCAACCCCTGGAATCCACAAATGCTAAAGAGCTTCCAGGTTTGTAATCCTGACATTTGGAGTAGTGCAACTACAGGGTGTACCGTGCCATGAAGCTGCTGATGGTTTAGATCTGACCTCTGGAAACATTAGGTGGCTGTTGCTCTTTATTGTTTGCATCTACATCGTGCCAAAGGAACGAGGACTCTCCAGTGCCAGGTGGTGCACGGGGAGTGTACAGATCACCCTCGCCCCAAAGACGGGGAGGACAATAGAAACAGACTCAAATAAATAACCAAGTGCAAGGAAGCAGTCAGCTGCTGTAATAGTTAGTAGACCCTGTGAACACATCAAGATTGTAACATGAGCTGCAGAAGGTGACTTAATGAGAAATTGAAAGCTGAATAATGAATCAGTTTAAATACTTCTTCCAGAGATTTAGCCTAAATGAAATTCTAATGAACATCTTGGAAAACAACACATTGGTGCTTGCAATGGAGTTTAACAAATGAGAGAGTGTATGTTTGCATCAGAGATTTACCAACTCTTGTTTCTTAACAGTAATACATAATAGTAAAAAGTAGCCCAAGTTTAGCAGTGAGGCAATCTAAGAGAGTAAATTTTTATTTAGTGCAATGGTCAATAACAAGTCCAGGAAAGGATACAAAGGTGAGAGAGGATTAGCACTGATGAACCTGGCAGAATGAATCTTATAGCAACAGTCTGGATTGATATGACTAGGACAATTTCTCAAGGCCACATAAAATAACATGACCGTAATTAAAATTTATGCTAATTATACCTTAGTCAGGAAGGATTATGTCCTGGCCATGCTGTGTGGAAGATGGATGTGGTAACAACCTGTGGCAAATGGTCAGACTGCAAAGATCAAGAACACTGGGATGTGGTAGAGGCGCCTGCATCCACAATGGTACTAAGGGCTCCATGGCCAGGAAAGCATCTCATTCCTTTCTGAAGGAATGGCTGTAATAGGTTTCAGTTGAAAGCGTTAATATTATTTTGTTCAAAGTCAGGTGAGTTACAATTTGGTTAAAAATGAGGTAGAATCACCACCTGTTTTGATGTTTGTGGTCAGTCAAGAAAAGTTCACTGTGGACTCCTCAGCATGAAGATTCATTTTCCATCCATATTTCAGGGAAATATGTACACACTTGAACATACTGCAGATATTGCCCAAGTAGATCTGAATAATAAGAACTAAGCAACATAAGTACTAGAAATGTAAAATTTAGTTCTGTATTAGGAAAAATATCAATCTGAGTTACTTTAAAGATATTTTTATACTTAAAAAATAGCTACATTTGTTAAAGATTATAAATTATCATCAATTGCTGTTTTTAGCTAATTTAAATATGACTGTTTTTTGGTCACTGTGAAACCGTGGTGTGGGTTTGGAAAAGCATTTAAAAAATAAAACCTATAAGAAGCTCTCAACTTTGTATGTATTTAGAGATTTAAAATGAGACAGCGTACTATTTCAGATAGGCATAAAATTAGAAGCATCAGCTAATGAGATGTTATGTGTTATGATTTTTAAATGTATTATTTATAGAAACTTTTACCAGGTTATCTATCACTCAAAATAAATGAAATATAACCATTTTATTAATCATATTTATCAATCACCTTTGTGCTTGAGGAATAGCCTTTTCATGTCAAGAACAAGAAAGCATACATACTATTTTCATTTTATTCTGCATGGGTAGAGTTTCATAATGAAAATGATATACAGGAAATAATTTTAACTTCAGTATAATATTCTTTCATGCTAGAAATTCAGAGCAATTCAGAAACATTAAAGATATGAGACAGAAGGTGCAAAGAAAGGACAAAATTATCCAAAGAATAAGCAGCAGAATATGGAAAGAACCAAAAGATTTCATCTGATCTTGGCTAGAAAGCATCTTTAACTGAAAGGTAGTGACACTTTCGGAAAAAAAAAGCAGGGATCTATAAGAAAGTGAGAGATAGAAAGTTGCAGAATCACTTTTCAACCTCAACTGTAGCTGAAGCAAAGCATAACTTCTTGCATACGTGTCTTTGTAGATGTCTTCAACTTTCAGAAAATGATCTCATCACTGAGGGGCTGTGAGTGTGCACCAACCTCTATGGATGCGTATTTGTGTGCCCCTATACACCAACACTACCCCTACTGCAAATATACAGTGGGGACTGATGACCAATGCTTTTATATTTCAAAACATATGGAAAAAAAAAAAAAAAGGAACACTTTTGAACCACTGAGAGCAGTCTAGTGTTGCTTCAGAACATTTTTGTCTGAATGCATGACTAGGCACATGGAATGGAATTAGTTATCCACATGAAACAACTGAGCAAATTTTTATTCCTTACAGGAAAACATCTGAAAAAGACCCACGCGTCCAAATTTGGTAATATGTCAAATACACATCAGCATATTTTTTCTCTTATTGTTATTTTTTTCTTATTTTTTAACAGGACATACCTTAGTGGCTCAACAAAATTGGAAAGAGCAATTTTTGGTTATTAAAGTACATGGAAATGACAAAAGCAAAATGAAGAAAAATAGAATTACTTATGTAAAATTATTGCACAATTACTAAGACTTAGTATTCATTATTCTTATAGTTATTCATATGAAAACTTAGCCTTCAAGAAGGAGAGAGAAGGGATCCCAAGTATCAAAATAACTTCAGGAATACAACTCTTTATTTTGCAATGAAAGGTATATCATTACCATGTCATGGATCATTGTCCAACCTGTATAGCAGCCTGGTGCCATGGAAAATAGTGAAATGCAAGCCCCGTCCTTGATGTTTACACTTACAAGGGCAAGTGGTTAGCAGAAACAAATGACTACATCCTGTAATCAATAATTACCAACTGGGGAAACTGAATGTAATCACTGAACAAAATGGTTATTTAATCAGAAGGTATTACTATGTATTATTCAATATTTAAGTTCATTGGGTATTTACTTGGTTATTTTGAACTTATATAGTTTTAAATAGGTTTTGCTCAATAGAAACAATAGAGGACTTCAATAGAAGTCTGAAAATCAGTAATTTTTGAGAGTGCCTGAAACCAAGGTGGACCTTGAAGGCTCCTAGAAATTGGTTTATGCATGCCACTTATGTGCTAGCAGCTTAATTTTTTTAATTGACCTTCAGATCAAGAGAAATAGATCTCTGATTCATTATGTTTCAGACTTCTTTGTATATCAAAGTTACAGGTTGTTTTAAGAACAGAAATTTTAAACTGCCTTATAGTTTTTAATTCTTAGAAATTCTTTTCAGCTCCACTGTTGTTGGAGGTTTTTTTGTATGTATGACGTTAGTTTTTTGTATGCCTGTGAGCCTCTCTCCTGTATTAGTTTTGATTCTTGGGGAATGCTACTTCATTTAACTGAAAAAGTTACACTTAAAATGGGTATCAATGGCAACTGTAATTTTGCCCTGGCTTTATCAGGAAAAAGCTCTGAACATCTAGTGTGCTGGGCAGTGTGTGAGGACAAATATTGGATGAAAGGCTGCAGACTTCTAAGTGACTTTTTGGGATATTAGATTGATTATTTCTCAGGAACCTTAGCGCACTGAGGTAGTATCAACATTGGGTTTAAGCTAGGTATCTCAACTCTATAGACACTGGAGAATATTTGGAGGTCTATCACAATGCTTATTCCTGCGCAGATATTTAGATTACATGAACTGAGCATCTGAAAGTGCACTATCTCTAAACAGCAACCTTAGTTCTTAGGAGAAACAAGGTTTGATCCTGCCTTGATCCTAATGATCAAGTTTACATTATATGAACCATGCTCAAAGATATGGGAGAAGTGCCTAATCCCAAAATGACTCTGTTGAGTCATAGTTTAGCAGTTGTCATGCAAAATTTATATTTTGTAACTTTTTATGGCTCTTTCATTAAGCTAAAATGTTTCTGCACAAGCGTCCTCTTTACTAGAAGACAGATCAAACTGATCTTCCTTTGCTGTTTCCAATCAAGCTAAGCTTTGATGGATCTACATATAAATCCATACTTCATTGTCTGAACTCCTCTTCCTTCAGCACAATAGAGAAATTTGGAAGATGTAAGCAAACTTGCAGATAATTGCAAATTTCTCTTCTGACTTAATTTCAGATCAATGGACTACTGCATTTCCCCATAAGAAAAATTTAAAAAATCAAATACAAAAACAACTCCTGTGGTGGGTTCTTCACATTTGATGCTTTGAAAATCCAAATATTTTTCTATTCAGTTGTCTTACCACTATAATTTTCATTTGTACAGATTTTTTTTGTTCTTTGCACAGAATGACATGTTCTTCTTGGAGAAAAATAAAATATTGACATACCTTCCTATAACTTCACATTTTATTCATGAATGAGAAGCAACTGCAAAAACTAGGAATGGGAAAAATGTTACTTATTTTTATTTTTAAAGATTTGTATTTTAAATTCCACATCTACTTTCATTCCTCAGTATAGCATGCATAACAGTAGAAAAAGTAAGGAATGCAAAGGATTTAATGAACAGAATCTTTTGTAAAAGTAGTAAGCATTTTCTATTGCACAATTTGATGTGTGTGGAAATAATAATGAAAATAACTTTTTTTTTTTTTCATTTGTGATTGTGTGATACTAGCAATCCTTGGAAGTGTCCTACTCTGGCAACTTTGAAATTTGGTATCTTGTGTGCATTTCTTTACACACTAACTTGTTTGCATTTCCTTACATACTAACTTGTTTTTTCTGTCTTCCTGCTCATTTGTTTGCAAGATGAATACAAGTACAGAGATACACACGAGTCCTGAAATGAAATTCCATGTTTAGGGAGTCTCTGTTTCTAGAATCAGCTAAGAAAGGAGGTAATTCCTTCTGGTCCTCATGACTGCAGTCTGTCAGGAGGAGCATAGGATTAGCAGGAATATTGGATTGTGGATTTCAATATTGTTGTAATAAACAACATCATAATGCAATCTCACTGAGATTATCAACCTCAGTATTGAGACTACATGAATTTCCCTTAATCCCTTCTTTACGTTCTTGCCCAATATTCTGCTCTGCACTGGTGCGGCCTCACCTTGAGTCCTATGTGCAGTTTTGGTCACCTCAATATAAGAAATTAGCTCATTAGAGATTGTCCAAAGGAGGGCAAGGAAGATGGTAAAGGAAGGAATGGGAGGAAATTGTATGCGGAAGATCTGAGGTCACTCGGGTCACTCAGTCTGTTCAGCCTGGAGAAGAGGAGACTGTGGAGGGACCCCATCACAGTCCACAACTTCCTCACAAGGACAATAGAGGTGGCAGGCACCAACTCTTTGTGGTGACCAGTGACAGGACCCAAGGGAATGGCCTGAAACAGTGTCAGGGTTTCAGGTTTAGGTTGGGTGTTAGGAAAAGGTTCCTCACCCAAAGGATGTTTGGGCAGTGGAACAGGCCTCCCAGGGAAATGGTCAAAGCACCAAGCCTGACAGAGTTCAAGAAACATTTGCACAATGCTCCCAGGCACATGGTGTGCTTTTGGACACGGTCTTTTGCAAGGCCAGGACTTCAACTTGATGATTCTTGTGGATTCCTTTCAAATCAGTATATTCCATGAATCTGTGAAAATTTTCATTGGAATCTGATTTCTGTAGCAAAGAGGAACATGGCAAATTTAATTTATTTAAAATTTGCTCATATTAAATTTGCTCATCCTGCTTTTATAACTGTGTTTTATTATTCTTATGCTTTGCTTTAAATAGATGGGGTTTTTTTTCTCTTTCCTTTTGTTTGCTTGCTGTTAGATTTATGAACAAGGACTTGTAGTCCTTCTATTATTCAATCATTTCATCTTAGTGTTCTTTTTCTTAAACAGTGTCATCTTCATTCCTTAACTTTTTTTTTTATTATTATTATTATTTTTTTAAATTTTTTTTTTTAAATTCTAGTTAAAATTTACCTTTCATGAACATGTCTGTAGAGACTGTTCTAAGTAAGGTCTTATTCTGGGGTCTTAATACTTGTTGATTGCTTGTTGATGTCCCTCCTCACTTCAGAGACTCCAGAGTCACAAACAAGTTTCTGGCACCTGCATGAGATCAGCAGTTTTGTCATCACTTTGTGACCTAATGATTTATTTGAGACTAGATCTATTCATCTTCATCATTCCCCTTTCTAAGAAAAGTCACTGCAGCTCACTGAAAAAAGATACCTTCTTAGTCTGGCACAATGAATGTTTGGTAAATAAATGTTTAACTTTACAGTTACATCCATGTTTCTAATTTTGAATTCACATTTATGTTTGTTCTAAGTCTGTCATGTTCTGATATGGCTTACCAGCTATCAATGTGCCATATTCATTTCTTCTACCTCTTAAAGGAAAGTGTTCTTCTGAATCTCAATAATATCCAACAGAAATCTGTAGGAGAAGGGAATATAGGTGACCTCATCCCTGATAAATAACATCTCTGTTAATTACCAATACAGCCTCACCCCTGATGAGCCACAGCTATAGCTAATAAAAATTAATGTGATAAAAGGGAGTGAGGAGTAGCTAGTTGGTTTGTGAATGGAGGAAGGTGGGGAGGAAGGATTCTGGACAAAGAATCACCACTGTGAGGTCAGTCTGGGTCTGCAGTCACAGTCTAGCCAGGTAAAAACCTGCATTCAGAGTCTGTAAACTAATACATGCATAGTTTAGCAGTCAGAGGCTGCAAAGGAAACCTACAGTAGGAGCTTGCTGCAGCCAGAGTCAGGAATAGCTGGAGTCAGGATGGCTTAGCTGTAAAGAGTAATAAACTGGGATCCTTTTCATACTGTAATAAGAAAGAAGCCTGTGTCTTGGCTCATTTCTACCCTCTAATGAGAGGGGTATTGCAACAAAAATCTTTGCCACTGGTCACAAGACTGGTATGGATGAGAGCCATAGGAAGTTGAAGGAACTTCTGGAGGTCCGTGGTATGATCTTCTGACTAAAGCAAGGCTAAGCAAATTCTTTAGAGTCTTGTCTGGTCATCTTATGGAAACATTCAAGGCAGGGCACAGTACTGTATGACAGAGACCATCGTATGCTTCAGACTGTGTCTACTGTGGCTTTCCTCTGTTACATTTATGAGTGTGGATGATGTGTAATAAAGCTTATCAATGAACAGATGTTTTTATCCCCTTATTCAGGGAAGGGCAGATGTATCTTTTCTCTAAAAATAAGAGAGAAGAGGGACACTGGCCTCTGCCCAAGTATGCAATGTGTGGATGTGATCTCTGGAGCCCAGCCCTGATACTGACTAAAGTCTCTTCATAGCAGTGGCTTCCCTAACATGGGACTTAGAATATTTCTCTCTCAGACCTCTTACAGTAAAGACAGTACTACAATTTTTATAGGCAGTCATTTCTCCATCTTTGAAGATTCCCAGAGGAGTCTAAGAAACATTTGGATCATGTCAGCATTTGTCAAGAAGATGAGGAACAAGGAAAGACTTTAGATCCTAGTGGTAGCTACCAAAGGAATGATTGTCTGGCATAACTCCTTTATTGTCATTTGCCAGATTTTCCTTTTTTTGTCTGTGACAATGGACTACTACTCTGTTATTTCTTATTTAAAGACCCTTACTGATCAAGACTGTCTCAATCCCAGAAGGCAAGAAGATGTGAATAAGTAACTTTGGAGCTGAGATGACTGCTTAGGGACTCTGATACACAGTGCGTGACCTCTGTATTCCATCTTTTTTTATCTACAACAGACTGCTCTCATACTGGTGAGCAAGCTAGGAATCACTCACAGAAATTTATACATTAATTTGGAATAACAAATATGTTTGAGAAAATTAGTCTCTTCACAAATAACTCACGGTTACCACCCTGTGATAACCCCTTTTTCATTTTTGGCAAGTTAAAAGGTTGCAAACAATGATTTTGCAACCTCTTTTTCTCAAAGCTTAATGTCATTTAGGGAACATGCACTTATAAGACAGAATTCTTTTGTACCGTGGGCTTGGATTTTTTTGATTATTGAAAACAAGCATACATTTTTAAATAGCAGAAATTATAATACCCTGCCTTTCAGGTAGGAAAGATTTAGAATTTTAGACTTTTTCTACTCTAGAAGATGTGACTTGTTCTTGCATGTGAGAAACTACAATAAAAGAGACAGAAGATATCCAATGCAGTGGAAACTATGCAATGTACTGGCATCTGCAGTTTGGTGCAATATATTCTTCAAATGCATGCCTGTGCTGGAGCCGGCAGTATCCCATTGTTTCTGCACATGTTAAAACCACAGAAGACTGCTGGACATTCCTATAAGGAAAATAAATTCTAATGGGGTTTTGATCTCTCTCAGGAAGAATAACACCAGTAATTCCAGGAAAGTGCTTATGAACAGAGAAAGAGAAACTTGAAAGACAAGAGTAATTTTTTAAAATTTTTTTTTAATTTTTTTTTTTTTACTTAGAGCACCACTCATATTCTTTTAAAAAAGACAAGGAGAGAGCTTCTATCCTACTTTGGCAATGTATTTTAATGTAAAGAAAATTATATTAGATCTAAAAACTATGTAGACAGTTAAATGAACAAGAGGGATCAAATTCAGGTGAAGACACATTCTATACAGTTCATTATAATTCTCTGCACAGAGAGATCCTGATAACATATTTCAAGTCATATGTTATCAGCCAGTTATTCTGCCTGTTATTATTAGAGCTACTTGAAAATTAAGTTAACATCAGTACAAGTGAGGACAACAAAGCCTGATACTTAGGCTGATGTCTGGTCAACAAAACAGGATATTTAATTTTGTTTGCTTTTTTTCTAAGAATCTAACTTACCTTATTCACAAATGGAAAGTCCATAAAAGACTCTGGTGGAACCTTGGGAGGGTCAGAGATTATTATCTGTGTGTCTTCAGCTTTAGGCTGATCTTGTTCTAATATACACAATCAAGTCAGAGTTGATTCAGTTTCCTTTTTTTTTTTTTTTTTTTTTTTTTTTTTCTTTTTTTTT
>WEIU01011341.1:71155-90076 GCA_013389925.1 Aegithalos caudatus | reverse complement strand
TTTTTTTTTTTTTTTTTTCCTTTTCTTTCTTGAGGTGTTAGAGTTCTTCTGGATCAAGTTATGATAAAGTTTGATTTTCAGATTTATAGGTACTTCCTTGAAACTCCTGGTTGGTCAAAACAATTGCTTTAATACCCTTCCTGAGTTTACTGCTACACTAAATCAGGCAAAAAGCTTATGCTGACATCTGCAAAAAGAATTTCTTAGAGAATTTCATAGATTTTTTTAAAAGCTGATTCTGCCTTTTTCCTTCAGACCTACAATATGTGCTTTCATTGTTCACACACTAACTTATGAATATGTTGATGCCGTTTTCTCTTTTTTTAAGCTCCCATCTGAGTTCTGTTCATCACAGATGTTTAGACACACAGCTGTCCATCTACAGTGGTTCTGCATGAAAGACCATGGCTGTTGTGTACAAAGAAGGGATTCAGGCAAAATGTACTATAAATAGATAGCATTGTCTGCTTCTTCATTCTCCACTGGAGTCCTAAGTTCTGGAATTGGAATATTTGCTACTTTATCAAAATAGCTTGTGCCTTCTGCCTCTGCTGAACTAAAAGATGAAGTGCAACCTGAGCATTTATTATGGCTGTTATTTGTGAAAGGTTTCCATTCTCTCTGAACCAAGGAAGCTGGCTACTCTGGCAGGGTCCCAGGCTACGTGTAGTGCACGGTGAACGTGGACACACGTGTGCCATTACACAATGTGGCATCTTCACCTGCACAAGCTGGCAAACTTCATGTAACTGTTTAAAAATGCTTCAAGGTCATGCTATTAATGTCTTAAAGCATTTGATTTAGAGAACAGATCTGCATGCAGCATGATAAGCCCCTCTGAAAACTGTGGAGCAGCAGCATAATATCTGAGAGCATTGTGGCAAATTGGGAAGTTGAGATGGAGCTGCTAATTATTCCAAGGCATATTTCTGAAAGGACAGGAGGTGTGGGATGTTCTCTGCCAAAAGCCCCTATTTCTTGAATGCTCTCACCATCTCCATATGCACATATGAAACTTAAGCTATGCTGTGTGTGTATAAGCTGTAGATAATGTGGTCTTATCTATTGCTTGAAACCTTGAAAATCAGTAAGATACAATTCAATAATGATGAGGGCAGCAGTGGAATAATTTGGATAAGACTAGATTATCAAAAAACAAAGAAGAAACTGCAATTAGCATCTGTTACAGACCCCCAGGACTATAAGAGAGAGAGGAAAAATATTCATAGAACAACTCTGGAGTAGTTCAAAACCACACAGTACTGTCCCAGAGGGGACTGGAACTGCCCAAACATCTGTTAAATTATAAACCTACTGTAAATATAGATCAGAGATTCCTATGCACAAATGAAAGTATGTGGATCCTAAAAAAGATTCCTATATTTAGTAGTGGAGTACCTTATCAAAAGTATCATGCTAATAAGTCAATAAGGAGAAGCTACTCTGAAACAATGGAAACTGTTAAAGGATGCATTAATACAATTGGAAAATTCTAGTGAAAATGTGCCATTTCAAGTCAGGAATATATCAGAAAAAGAAATTATAATGTGTGTTTATAAATCAGAGTCATTCAATAACTGTCTGAGATATCATGATAGCTGTTCATACCTTGAAATTATTAGAAATTAAGTAGAGAGGAATTCTCTGAGTAAGAAATTTCCTTCTTTTTTCATAGAGCATATCCCTCTTGTTGTCTTTTTCCTTTTTTTCCTTCCTTTGAAAAATAGGCCATTGTTTCTCTTCCATATTGGATAAGGATTGGAACACCTGCAAAAAAAGTTGTTTGAGATGTTGGCATTTAATGTTATCTACCTGTTGACTCCTGCCTTCATTGGCCAGTAAGGATGAGCAAATGTTTGAATTTGCAGAGGTTTTGAGGTATTTGGCTAAGGTTGTTGATCTGCCTTTTAAACCATGTGGTTTCCACAGGATTTTGACACCAAGTGGAAACAACTCTTACTGATGCCCCAGGCTTTTGTTTCCCTTTTAATGAACTCTGGCACTTTCATAGTGGTGCACCAAAATTCCAGAATTCATCTTTTGGTGCTTCATCCAGGTAAACCACAGTGTATCTGACTGAGGTATAGCTGCTTAACCTCCATTCATTTGCTCAGCAGAGGTTAAACAAAGAAAATTATTAGAGTGACCAAAAATAAACTTACTGGTCACTGAGTTACATTTAGTCTTTTACTGACAATTTTTCATTTCTTCCAGAAGCATAAAAAGGTGCATGTTGCAATTCATAATGCTAATGAGATATGAGAGGTGCACAAAAAAGTGCTTGGGTCAAACTGGATATCTGGGAGAGGTACCCATTTTTAAATATCTACGTGATTCACTATCACAGGTAATTTCTCCTTTGACTCCTTCTAGAAGGAGGTCTATAAAGTAAGAAACAAAGAAAATTACTTTTAAGGTACTGTGGTATTTTTTTAATTTGAGCCATAATGGAAACTTTTTGTCACTCTAGTATTGCATTTTCTTTTAAGTGAATATTTACATACCCAAAAAGAAGCCCTCTCCATGTTCGGAGATAAGTACTTTAATAAAACCACTTATGTTGTGTATTTAAGCAGGTGTTTTGCAAAAGAGCAAAATACTTGCTTGTAACAGGCTGTGATGACTTGGGCATCCTGAGAATATAATTTTTTTTTATGAAAAATAGGCCCCCTGGCAATTACAGATGTGTTAGTGACTTTCTGCTTTCACTAAGAGTATCTCAAAATCCATTCACTCTCTGCATTTCTGGTTTTCAGTGGTTTTTAAATAGAAGAGAAGAAATTTNTTCCTCAGATCTGTAAGTTATAAAGAACTCCTTTGCTTTGTGTTGGTACAATTGCAGTTTCTCTGTGTGTCTTTAGAAAATGTCCCATTTTTTATTAAACTTTTTTTTTTTTTTTTTTTTTTTTTTTTTGTCAGGCTCCAAAGTGGGAAGAGATGAATAAAATGCAGGGTTTCAGAACTTCTTCTTTCCTAATTTTTTTTCCCTATGGTTGCTTACTTAGCCTTATAATTGTCAGGATATGTCACATACTTGAGAATTCAGTTCTCTGAAGTCCCTGTAATCTGCCTTCTTCATTATGGTAAAAGTGCTACAGTTAACTCCCTCTCAAAGTCAAATTACCATGTTCTCCTCAGTCATGATTTTGGACCCTGTCAATAAAAATTGTCTTCCACCATGTAACCTGCCTGTATCTGGTTCATAGTCAACTTTTCCCCTTGGGATTCATTTCCATCTGTGGTTGTTGAATTCATTCCCAAGGTCCTTTTTTTTTTTTTTTTTTTTTTTTTTTTTTTTTTTTTTTTTTTTTTCTTTTTTTGAGGCCTGTCTTCAGTTCTTCTGCATATATTGATGTCTTGAATATTTTGTTGTCTCTTATAGGCACCGAATTTCCTCTTCAAGTGCTTGGGGACCTTGTAATCCTGAACTCCTTGACAGAGACTGCCTATTTCTTGATTTATCTCTACCTTTTTAGGTAATTTCTGTTTATTTAACACTATTTTTGGCCCCTAGATGGATCTGTCTCCTTTCCAACTTGCTTTGTTGATGAATTCAGTCACTCTCTTCATAAAGCTATGAAAGTGATGGAACAGAGTGGTGCAGTGATTTTTTTTTTTCTTTTGTGGGAGGAGAAAGGATTTATTTGATGAAGAAATTAAATTTCTGGCAACTCAGAGCTGTTTGTAACTTTAGTTTCAAATGTGTGAACTAACTGTGCCTGAAGAAACATTCAGAAATATTCAAAAAGCACTGCCATTGGTTTTTTACTAACTGATAAGGCATGTAGCTCAGATGGCTCAGCTGTCTGAGGTGACTTGGAAGTAATAGAGAGAAAAACTAATTTTTGGGGGGAATAATCTAACCACCCTGACATTGGATAAGAGGGGAGACAAATCAAACTGGGATCTACTTAAACACAAAGCTCTGGAGGATAAAACAGTCAGAGGGTTTATTACTAGTAAAGTAACATCTGGTGAAATGTATCCCAGTCATAATCATGGTTTTTTAAGCATGATGTACATTTATATCTTTTGTCCATGGAGAATGTACAGCTTAATTGACAGGAAAAGCAGAGGGTGTAAAAGAAAATAGAGGCACAAACACTGCAAATTTTGTTGCTGGAAGTAAGACAGAAGCAGCACAAAGTTTCTGTTGTTTGTCACAGCTAGCACCCATTTTTCCAGGCAGCATTTGACCACTCCTCTTAGATTATATTATGCTCATAATAATTCCCACATAAACTTTTCATTTGTTCTTTCCTCTCAGACTTCCACCTCTTTTGAATACAAAATACAGTGCTAAGAGTATGCAAAGGTGTATTTTGTTACATAATAGTTATTTAGCTGTGATATACAAATGATGTTAGAAATATTGTTGGGTCACATAGGGACATTAAATATATTCAAAAGTCAGTGGATCATTAAATGAGATTAATTTAGTTGTGCACTTTTACATAATATTTGACAATGTTTGTAGCCCCCATGCAGTTTGGATACTCATAATAAGGACTAATATCTGTGCCCAAAATGGTATATTTGCCTCTCACTTCAGCTGAAGGCATTTCTCTTCCAGATGTCAGAACTCCTGATGTTCAAGCCTGAGCTTTGTAATTCTGCTTTTCCATTCTGCTTTTCCATTCTGGATGCCCCATTGCCTTTGCTCATTGCTGGCCACAGAAACAATGACCTCACTTTCAGTATTCACAGGCAGCAATGAGGGAACATCAGTCTTAGTTACTCAGAAAGGGAAGGTTGCATTTAAGATGTTGGTTCAACAAAAACACACAACAAAATAACATCTATCACTGAAGATGGAGGGAGCCTGTTACTACCCAACACAATGATAAAACTGTGGGCAGTTCATACCTTTCTGTCAGTGGCACCCACAGTACTCATTATTCTCATTCCCTGAAAATACTGCTAGGGTCAATGGAATGCAGTGCTACCATCTATACTGCCATTAAACTGGTACATCTCATTTTAAAAAGTAAAAAAGTTTGATCTATGAATTTCCATGACTGCTTTTCCTTGTCAACTGGGCCAAACAACACCGTGTCTGCCCTTCTCCCACTGCTCCTCTTCGTCTCTCTCCTCACTGTCCCTCACATAAACATCTCTTCAGATCCCTTCAGGATCCTTTTGGACTTTGCAATCCTCTCAAAGGGGCTAGCTATGGGGGTGTGCCAGTTTGAGGGTAATCTTAGACAGAATTCTGCTTTAAAATACACAAAATCTGTGCTTATGTAGTACATAAGAACTGTACTTTAGCAGATTGGAGACTATAGAATAATGTCTGGGTGCTACATTGGAAAGTGAATGCAAGTATTTCAACTTGTGTATTTATTAAAATTTTCCAGTGGTGCACAACACATCCCCCTGGTTTGCTTGGATTATTAACTCTACAGAATTTTCTCTGATCACTCACTAGGTTTAAATATTATGAAAAAAAGCTTTTCTGCAGCTTCTGTCTGCTGTGCCTCTTCCCTCCACACCAATTAGATATTTTTCTGTGCTTGTTTCCAGAATAAAGGAGCTCCTCTGAAATTGCCACAGTGTTTGAATTTATGGAACTACTCTTTTATATTACTTGCTGCCAGTGATGTCTCATGCTTGATCAAAGGTGACAGCTGCATTCTTCAAAGGGACAATTGTGCTCAAGACATTCAGTAGGTGTTAAGTGAGCAGTTGTTATCTAGGATACTGCTGGTGGCCAAGACCTACCAAAGCAATAGAGGTGCTGTTACTGCTGCTCATCTTGCCTGCTGCAGCAGTTGGCAAGCACTGCCAGTCAGCAGGGAATGGTTAGGGTGAAGGAGACCCAATCAGGCATACTGCAATTTACATCTGATTGATGAATGCATGAAGTGTGTGGAAACCCCAATTAGAAATGGAATTGTGGCTGCTAAGGATTTTGGATGTGCTTCTCTTACCCTCTGCTCCTGAGTATAACCTAAAAAACTTGGAAGGTCTGATAGAATAAAGGCAATTCAAAAGGCAAACTCTGTGTGCATACACAGCTTAATTTGGTTTGCATTGCAATGTTTGTATTGCTTTGCAAAATGTATTACAAAATGTTTATTTTGCAAATTTTTTACTCAAGTTTGAAATGAAAATTTAATTTTCAAGTAGGAGTAGAATTATAAATCATTTGTATTCTTATTCTAAGCATAGTTCCTGATTATAATAATTATCTAAAAATAATTTTTGATATGTTTTTAAAAAATTTTATTCAACTATAATATTAACTTGAAATAAATGTAGTGTTTCTTTTTTAGAATGCACTGCTTTTAAATTCACCAAAATAATTTTTCAGATTTTTCATGCTGAGTGAAATAGCCTTACCTTAACATTTTGTCCTTAAGCCAGTATTGCCAGTGCTATGCTTTTGATCCATATGACCTGCTTTTCTGAATCCTTCCTCTCTTTCTGTTTTTGTGTGTGTTCCCAGTAGAGTGATCAATATCATTTATCTCAGTATAGAAGAACTGGAGTTGATATTGATTATGCTGTTTTAGATTTTGAAATTCCTTTGTAAATGTGTAAAGCCTGTGAACATCTACCATTCATCTACCAACACCTTAAAAGAATCATCCTTCCTCTGACCACATAATTGTTAAATTGTGCATGCAAAATGGCTAGAGGATATTCTGTCCCTTTTCCAGCAGGTTATCAGGGAAAACTTGCCAGAGAACATTGTGTTGTTTTATATACGCTCCAGTGTAAGAACTCAAAGGTCAATAGTTGCCAAAAGCAGTTTCACTTGGTAACTTACTACTTTTCCCAAGCTCTGCAACCTACCTCACCAGTGATCCTTATCATTTATTAGTGAAAGTGTACATATCCAGCTCCTAGATCTCTACCCATAAGCAAGTAATCTTGGTTTACTGAAATAATCTGTCCACCTTCTAGTATAATTAATCATGAAGATTAATTACCTGAATAAGCAAATATTACCTGTAAATACAATGAGCTTACACTTGGATGTTTTTGTTTCCTAAGACTTCTTACAGACTGATTCTGCAGTGCAACTTGATTGACTGAAAGTTTTCCCTCGCTTTTTTTAGCCTTTTTTTTTCCTTCCATGAAATATCTGAAGAACTGTATCTTGTTTTGTTTTGTGTTCTTGCTTGCTTTTTAATTTTTTTTAAATATTGTTATAATAATTTTTCTAGATCACTAGATAGAGTGTTACCAAATATTTTAATTATATCTACTTTCAACAGCTTGGTTTAGTCTTCAAATGACTTATGACACCCCATTGATTTGAAGGAGTTGTTTCTGTTGCATGCTGATGGAATTGAAAAGAAAATTTAGGTTATCTTTTCTTCTTTTTTTGACAGAGGGAGATTTTTTTTTTTATTTACAGGTTTTCAAGTTATTGATTTAAAATATCCTTTTATTAAAAGGAATTAAAAATAGATATTATTTTTCATTTTAAATTACTCTTCCAGGCAAGAAGTTCTGTTAATGTTGATAGATTTTTGTTTAACTAAAAGATATTCCAAAGTGCTGATAATAGTCCTATCTCTGGCAAATACTGCTAATGATTCTGTTCATTTCAGTGAATTTATCCTTTTTTTTCCTGACTTTTGGTAAGGGAATATTTTTACTTACTTTTGGTAATTGTGATATTTAGCTGAAGTTATCTTTTAGTCCAAACAGTCCAATAATTATTGCTCGAACAAACTCTGTGCAGAGTACCCAGATGAAAAGATGGAGAAGAGAACTGTATTTTAAAATTTTGCAGCTTAAAAAGTAAAGGCATTCTTGCTGTGTCACTTCATAAAAAAATCCAAGTAAAATTAGCATGGTGCTGATAAATTTGCAGATAAATTGTGTACATAACTTAGGGATTTTAGAATTCTTCTCTATTTTTAAATGTGTGTGTGTGTGTGTGTCTGTTAAACAAACAAAAAGACACCAAAAACCCCCCAAAACCAAACTCAAACTCAAAAATACAGGAGCCTTTATATTTTATGTACAGTGTTTATAGAGTAAATAAATTATTCTCTTCAAACAGACTTGGACTTCTTTTCTTCCAATTGTGATGGCATCACTCAATTAAATAATATAGTTAATGATCATTAAAGCAAAAAATAACAAAAAAAAAACCCAAATGGACAATTATGGGAAAGCAGTAGCTGCAGTATAAGAAATTATTCTAAATTATTCTAAGAAAATAAAGTATTCAATTATCAGGGAACATCTGAAATAAAATAAATGAAAACAGATTGTCATCAGATCCTTTCTTGATCCCAAAAGTTTGATACTATTTCTTTAGGGAATGGTTTACAAATGATATATATAATATCTGTAACACAACCATAAAGTGCCATGTAATTTCCCAACTTACAATCTGTTCCATGATCTTTGTTCATCCCAAAGAAGAAAGAAAAGGTGAAGATCTTGCAACAGTAAGTTGGGGAAATAAATCAGAGCTGCAGTTAATAAAACTGGTTTGGGACATTACAATTGGAAATTTTTTCCAGGTTTTCTTTGTGCGTATTCCAAAATTTATGCTAGCTCTGGCTTTTCAGTGTCTTTGTCATATTTCCTAACCCATTTTAACATAGGTAATATTAAATAACAAACAATTAAGATAATCAGTGGGAAATTATGTTATATACATTAAAATCTAGACTTCTGTTCAAATATAGAAATATTGAAACTAATCTCCTTGTGACATGGGCAGTAAAGTATTTATGCTCAGCTTTTTCTTGGGCTTTGCTAGATCTGTTTGAGTGCCAATAAATGAGCAGGATTAAGGAGAAACCCACAGTGGAGAAAACATATCTGAAGTATTAACTGGTATACATCATTCAGTGATGTTTACACTTTCTTTCACCAAACGCATGCTATTCTTAGGTCTGTAACTCATCTGCTCTTTGACTTTTATGGCTCTCTTCTTAGCTAAAAGACAGTTTACTCTGCAGTGTCTGTGAGAGGGTGGGAATGTCCCCAGTAAGTTGCTGTCAAAATGTGAGAAAACAAAATGACATCATTTTTGTTGTCCTTGTTCCACTCCACTCCATCCAACCCCCAGCTGTGCATGGCCACTTCCCACTGACCCCTACCTTGTCCCATTTTCATTCCCTCTTTGACGCTACAGCGCTGCATCTGGGAAATGATCGCACAACCTCATCCAGCAGAACTCAGGGCAGAAACAGGAGCAGCTCCATGCAGACCTGGAGCCTTCAGAGGTGGGCAGCCCAGGCATGCTGTTCCTGACAAACTTTATTGTGTCTGTCACAGGCTGCAGGATCACTGGAGTGGAAATGCAGGATGTGAAGTTTAGCTGGGAATGGCTGAGGAGATGTTTTCATTGTATCATAGAATCTGTACTTTTTGTGCCATTTAAATCCTGTTTCTTACTGGGATACTTCTATGATTCTTCTCTCCTCTTGCTTTGTCCACACCCTCTCATCAAACAAAACAGTCAAGGCAGTCAGAAAGTATCTTGTGCTATGAAGGCTGAGCCAGTGATAATGTTGATTCTTCAGATCTTTTTAGTGAAAAAGTAAATTTTTTTTTTTTTTTGTAGAAAATGGAATTCTGGGGCAAAAAATGCAAATGGCAACAAATAGTGAAAATTGTCTTATTTGAGTATTTAAATTAATTCCATTTTCATATATATCTGAAATAATCCCTTTAAAAAGTTCAGTGCTGACCCCTTGTCTGCATACAAAGTAAAGAAAAGCATACTAAAGTGGTGGCATAAATGAGAAGAAAAACACATCACTTGTTTACATTTATGCATTATACTGCCTACATGTATGCATAGTGATGACTGAACAGTCTTAAGGAATTAATACATATGCAAGCCCTTAATTTTTACCCTCAAATCGTTAGTTTTCTGTGAAACAAAACCAGAAAAAAGTATGCAATATAGAGCTGATCAACCAAACCTTTTACTTATTGTTTTCCATATGTATTTTTAGCAGGACTTCCAAGTGTGTTCTTGAAAATAAACCTACTTCTGTCAGAGAAAATGGTAAAATTTGTACAACCTTTTAAAAATCAGTATTTGAATTTAAAATATTGCATTTGGTGCCATTTGAAGTAATACTGTTGACCATACATCTGAATAAGATTCAGAAATTAATTTCTGCTTGGCATGAGAAAGAGACAATGCAAAGCATGCTTATGGTGTGACAGCTGATTGAGTGCATACATGGATCCTGTGATTTTTGTGTTTTGCTCTCCTCCACCAAAAAAAAAACCAAAAACAGATCAAACATGAGAATCTCTAACAGGCTAAAATGTTACAAAAATAATACAGGCTTAAGATATTTAGAAATATTTTATTTAATGTTTTACACCATTGTAATGTCGAACATGGCATTAGTTCTCTATGGCAGTACGTGCAAAATTCATGAAAAGAAAAAATAATGCGGTTGTCTTAATAGTGTTTTCTACATATGCTTTGCAATAAAGGTATTTAAATACAATCAGTTTCACAAATATAGTCACATATATCAGCTTCTCAGCTTGCATATTTTAATGCAAACTATTAATTTTGCATATTAATCCTAGGGGGGGAAATGGCATTTTTGTATGTCTGCATTAATGTTGTTATAATCATCTATCTGATCTGTCTTAATTGTCTTTGGCTTGTGACCCAAAGAAAAATTACCTTTTTGCAACATTTAAAGATTAATGTAAAAATTCTTATCTTTTTGGCCTGATGCACAATTGAAACCAGTGGTGAAATAAAGGTCTTTGTTTATGACAGCCACCTTGTCTCTGTTTGGATTCTGATTTTTTAAATTTGTCTTTTGTCCTACCTTACATAACATTTCCACTTTGGTCTTATGCTCTGGCATCTCAAAATATTAATAAAATACTCTTTCATGATACCTTTTCCTTCTTTGTAAATATTCCTGAAAAAGGCACAGTTGGAGAAGCAAGAGATACCCAAGATTGGTAAATCCTCATTGATTTTCCCTGCTATTACTTTTTCTTTTCTGTCCTTACCTGAGTGACCTCCTGGTGTCTACTGTTGAAGTATTATTTCGTTTATCATAGATTCATAGCAAGTAGAGCTGGAAGGGAGATAGAAAGAATGTTCAATCCCTTCTCCTACCCTGAGGCAGAACCAGCTGTATCTAAATCTTCCTTGACAGATGTTTGTCTATCCCATTTTTAAAAACCTCCAGTCTGGGGATTCCAAAAATTCCCTAGGCAGTCTATTCATTTATTTCACTGTTCTCACAGTGAGAGAGCTTGTTTCTTTTGTCTATTCTGATGTATAAACTCAATAATAACTGTTCCATATTGCAGTTTTCATCATTATCTTCTCTTGCATCTTCAACAAACATGGACAGCAATCTGCAGTCTTCCTCCTTGAAACCACATTTGTTATGTTTGAAGATTAATATTTGAATATTATTGCCACATTTTCTCTTATGATTAAAAAACCTTAGAATTTGGTTGTCTGCCCTTATACATCCCGATTTCTTTCCTTCCTTCCTTCCTTCCTTCCTTCCTTCCTTCCTTTTCTCTCAAATAAGCAGCTTTTTTGCTAAATCATTTTATTTGGATTCAATATATCCACATGGGACAATAATTGCATGGGACAAAAATGTGTTGAAACTTTAAGTGATCAGTGCAGGACCCATCCTACAGTGGATGCCTACTTCCTTGACACAGCCAATGGAAAAGCCAATTAGTTGGCTTCCTGGAGGAGATCCTGAGTTTGCTCTACATTCAGTATCTAAGCACAGGAGGTCTTTGGGAGGAGCAGTGAACACTGATGACTGAAAGAGGAAAAAGGAATGAAAAATAAAACAAATTATGTGTAAAAAAATTAAGGGAACATACCTACTGGAAACTAAATGTGTAAACAGAATACCCCATGCCCAAAGCCCAGCGAAATCATTGTCTTACTAGACATTATTGGTGCAACAAGTGGATTGAAAAACAGATCTCCTGATCTATCTGTGGAGATATCACCCTGCTAGAAAGATTCTGCTAGCTGCAGGAAAAGGCCTGAACTTTCATGTCAACCCTTTAGACAACTGCACTGATTGGAGGGGCTGTAAAAGTGATACGGTGTTTTTGCTCAGGGACAAACACAGTAGTCCCTACCTTATTTGCAGATTAACATTTAACCCATGGGACTTCTGGGCTGATTTCTGTGGTGCTGTACTTACAAAAGAAAAAAAAATTTTTTTTTTTTTCTTTTTCCTTTTTAATTCAGCTCACATAAAAAATCCCAATGGAATTAATTTCCTGAATAACCATTAATATGTTGCTCACATTTCATACAATTCTACTTTGTTTTGGGCATATTAGACTGTGTTCTTTTGATATGTTTAATTTTTGCAATTGAAGCTTTCTGAACTCACAGTGAGGTATTTGTAGAAAGTTAATTAGCCCATGCAAATTCACTAACATCTGTTTTCTACTTTAAAATAATTGAAATTGTCTTTTATGGTACAGTTTAAAAAATTAAATAATTAGTAAAATTTTATGCTATACAAATGACCCAAAAGACTGATAAATACCTTAAAAGATAAAATAAAGTCAGACTATATGCTCCCATGCCTTTCTGTAAAGCACATTAACAGTCTTGGTGAAAATAAGTCTGAGGTAACTGGTGGTATTACAGTTTAAGTATTGACCTTGCACAAATTAGGCCAGAATCCTGTTGTCAAACTGGTATAGAAGGAGGTGGACATCTTAAAGATCAGGAGACAGCAGCATTTTCAGAATAAACCCAGCACTATTTATTGGACTAACCAGAAAATTTTTGGATGGAACTCATCCCACTTAACTGTAGACACCAAAATGAAAAATGTACCATGAGTCTGACTGCAAGCTAAAAAACAAAACAAAACAAAACAAAAAAACCAACCAAACAAACAAACAAACAAAAAAACACACACACAAAAAAAAAAAAAAAAAAAAAAAAAAAAAAAAAAAAAAAAAACAAAAAAAAAAAAAAAAAAAAAACAAAACAAAAAAAACCAACAAAACCCAAAAAACCACAACAAAACAAAACAAAACAAACACCAGGAGACTTTAGAAGACCAAACTCCAGATGTTATAAAAATCCCTGGGCCTAAGATCATATGAGCAGTCTGCTGACTTCATTATATAGCAAGGAAGCCTGTGAAATCTGTCATAATCTAACAGGTTAGGGTTTGGGATCTGGGAGATATTGCAGCCTTTTCCCATTACTTGCATTTGAGTCCATGTGTTTTTTTCCCTGTTAGAAAGCTTTCCTATCAAACAATATCACAATATCACAAGATATGAAACTTAGGCATTTAGAAATCTTCAGTAAAGGTAGCAAAATTTAGTATAGTTATGTTTTCTTTAGCAATATGTTTTCCATTTTCTCTTAGAATGGCACCTCTTAGTAGACAATTTTTTTAACAAAACTGTACTTTTATGGGAAATTCCTCTTAACCATTCCAGCTTCAAAATTATCTCTTTCAAAGACATTGCTGTAATAAGGTTATCTATACATTTTAATATATCTTTTACAAGGTATCTTAGAGAATTAAGAATCTTCTCTCACAGTCTTTACCATATGAATGTTCAGTATAGAGGTGGCTACCGGTGAAAAATTCCTTAAAGTATATTAAGAAATATTTACATGTGGAAAACCAGTGTGCAAGAAATGCTGTTCCCCCCTGAAGAGAACTTCAGAGGATGATGCCACAAAATGGACAACTGTATTATATAATTGCAGCAACAAAGATTATAACCATAAAAAGATGGCAAATATTCCTAAGAATATCTCTTAGTGATTGTATCAGTCAATATTAAAAGTAAAAACACCTTTTAATATTCTTGTGATAATCATCATGGGTCAGTGGCAGCAGGAGATGTGGCTATGCTTGCCCTTCTCTGTGCAGTTTGCTACTAGAGGCTGCCTATCTCACTGCCACTGTCTCCCTTTGCTGTGAAGAAAAAGCTACAAGGCTACATTAAAGCACTCACAGTAACTTATACTACTTGGTAATCAGTTGCAGCAGGGATCCACCCAGATCATCAAGTTACAAATGCAACATAACCTCTCTGCCAAATGTGTAGCACTTAAAGTCTGTGCAGTGCCTAAGAATCCTTTAAAATCTGTCACCTGTTTGGCTTATTCCCTGATTGATAGCTGTAAGCACTCCATGCCTTAGAAACTTTAAAAAATAAACATCTAAATTTTCTTGACGTGTGATTTTTTTCCTTACTTGCAAAACACTTGGGAATCCTTCAGTACATGAATAACTTAAAGTGGGAAAACAGATACATAACAAGTTGTGTACTAAAATACTTCTTCAAGAAGTACACGAGGGTAATGACAGTCTTCCCAACTTCAGTTCACAATACTCCCTTACAGGTTAAACTCCAGAGACAGCAGAGGATGCAATAAGGTCACCCTCCCCCAGCCTTTCTGCTGCCTTCTAGTGACTTGGCACTGGGCACCAGCTGCCTTGATCAGCTTTAATACAGCCAAGCAGGTCAGCAGATATTAGCTGGGGGTGGCTAAACACCCTTTTAGGTCACTTTCAGCCAATTGTCTGAAATTAAGATTACTGGGGGTGGCTCATCTCATGGTGATGTTTCAGGGATACCACTAGGTCAGTCAGTCTTACTGAGGTTTTGGCAAGAAATCAGAGACTACATATTAAAACAAATTGATGGAATTTTAACTAAAATTTGAAGTAGGGGTTTAAAATGTATCACAAAGAGTAAGATTTTTTGTAGTCATTTTATGTCATCTACATTTGTAAGCCTCCTATGTGAAAAAACACACCTAGATTGTGATGCCAATTCTAGGTTTTGCTGTGGAGGTTATTCGCTTGTACTTGAGAAGTGAATCTTAGTTTTCAACTCCTTTCTCTGGAAATAACCAGAAATAAAAAGAGCATGGCCAAAGCACATTTTGCTTTTGCTGACATTCATATGAGTACTAAAAGGAACATGTATGGAGCTCTGAATCAT
Source organism: Aegithalos caudatus (assembly GCA_013389925.1). Classification (NCBI taxonomy): domain Eukaryota; kingdom Metazoa; phylum Chordata; class Aves; order Passeriformes; family Aegithalidae; genus Aegithalos; species Aegithalos caudatus. The sequence continues at coordinate 75,130 of WEIU01011341.1, read as the reverse complement.
ATAGAGGAAAGAATGCAACTTCACTGCTTCTTGAAGGAGTATGAAAAACCATCACTATATGACAAGGAAAAATAAACTCAAGATTCTGATTGTCATGCACTGACCTTTCTCATTCTTAAATTTGTATTATTTACTACTGAGAAATGCAAATTACATGAGATTTCAGTATCAATAGAATTTGCAGTTGAAGTTTCAGAAACACAAATCACAACGATTTTGGCTGTGACTGCAAAATAAAGTTTCTTCAGGCAAGGATCTAAGAAATCTTTTGCTTCAAAGAAGAAATCTGGCACGTCTTTTTTTTTCACCTTTTATAGAAGAATTGTCAGCAACTTCCAGATGACATAGTGAATTTCAGTACTGTTAAGACTCCTGAAGTTAAACTAATTGTAACTCACTTTTCTCAATCTTTAACCACTATCACCACCTAAAATTAAATGAAGAAGTCACTAAGATATTGAGAAATTATGTAAGTGATTTAGGAATGGGACTTTTCTTGAATTTGCATTTTGTGTTCCAAAATTCTTGTTTTGATCACAAAAATCTTCAGACTCTCCCTTCTGTTTCCTTTCTTTTCCCTTTAATCCTGAAAAAAACCCATATTTTATATCGCAATAATACTAGTCAAGCATTTTGCAGAAGCAACCACAATATGTCTTTTTTACCATTGAAGCTAATAGCTTTCCTTATTAAAGCAAATGATTGTGTACTAATTTCTCAGTGCAAGAAAAAGCCATGAAAACAAAATTGTCCTGAAACAGCATAGTATCTTAAGAAAGTATGTAATATGTTTAAATGTTTGTAAATTATGGTTTTATTCACTTTGGAAGACAATCTATCTTCATCAGTGAGGATGCAAAATGTAAAATTGAGACCGTAATAGCTACTTACCCACCCTTTCACTCCTACACACATTACTTAGAAACACTAGAAGCTAAAATTTCTGACTCTGTTGTGAAATAGAGAAGTACTTCTTCTTACTTCAGATACCTGAAAAGGTGATTTATCAAACTCTTTCTTCTTCATGTGATACTATAAAATCAGACAGCTTATTGAACTGATTGCAGTAATTTTTCAAACTTTGTTTTCCTGAGTGTAGCAGATGCATATCATGAGCTGTTTTAATATCAAAAGGTGTTGTTTATGGATATGTTATTATGTTCCTATATTTCTGTTTCCTTCTTAACGACAAAATATGCATTTTTATATAAAATTTTCCTAATAAAGTACTTAAGTAAAAGACCTAATTGTTTTAAAAGCATTTATCAACAGATATCATTAGCAAAATATTTTAATCACTATAGTTTATGTAGACTAAATGTAAGCATTTATTAATACAAGATAAGCACTCATTATAAATTTGCACAGAAAATGATAAAATATTATGTATGAAATGAATCATTAGCATGGACCATTAAGTCCTCTATTTTCCTTTAATTGAATTTGTCAGTAGTACCCTCTTTAACTGAAAACCAGTCATAACCACAAAATTAAATAATAATTAAAGAAACAACTATTCAAAGAGTTGCTTGGTAGCTAAGGTGCCATTTAACCAAAACAGCAATTTAATGTAAATTGCAGCCCATGTAGACGTAGTTCTGAAAATTATATATCCTGTGGTTCATATACGTTTGAAATAGCAAAACATTTTCACAGTCTAGATGTTCTTATAGTGGTTCTGTAAGCATAAAGGAAGGCTGAACAAATTGGTGAAAATAGGTTTAAATAGACCTATGGCAATTAAAGCTAATTAAGACTTTACAAAAATAAATTGCTGGTTGTTCCGTAAATTTTTAGCAGATTAGAAAATGCACCAACTTATACTAAGGGCATTCAGTCATTCAGTAAAGATGCACTGGATGTGAAACCAAAAATTATTCTTTGCCCATTGGAGTTTTCTTCTAACTTTACCCAATTATTAATACATAGGTGAAACCTTCTATTTACAGGAACATTATTGCACTTCCCTTTTCACACACAAAAGGAAAAAACAAACCAAACAACTAACCATACCCCCCAAAAAACCAACCAACCAAATAAACTCCAAACCACGAAAAAACCCATACGAATTAAAAAGACAAACAAATCCAAAAAACATCACTAGCATGTTTGAGAGGCAAATGGATCTTGCTCTCTCTGGATAAGCAAAGATGCATTGTGAAAGAGGTCCAAGAACCTCCATTGCATATATGGAGATTTGCTGTTGCTACTTTGGGACAAGGATTGGGACTATACTTTCTTATTGATAGTGATTGTCTCACATCAATTACCTCTGGGACAGCGCTTTTTTTAATCAGAAATTCAGTTTTGCACAACCAGCAGGGGGAGGCAAGATTTAAGGAAATAAACTCGGAAAACTTCAGGGAAGCAAGTCCTTTTTAAAAGGGGAGGGCAGTTGAAAGCTTTGAACAAAGAAGAGAGGTGAGTAATACAAGACAGGAGGGTTAGGCTGGTATTTTGATTGCTATTTTCATGTCTATCAAACCATAACATGCAGTCGCCACATGTGTGAAATTTGAAAGAGCTTGCATCAGTTTGTCCATTTTTTGCAATGCAACCCATTTTTCTTACTGTGGATATATAGCTGTAGTAAAAAATATTTTATTTCCATTCTATAGTAATGCAAGTTAATATGAAAGAACAGAGCTGTAAGTAAATGATGCTACAAGTTTCAAAGACAATGTCTCTTGTTTAAATATTTCACAAAATTGACTACTTGTGTTTAAGAACCAATGAAAGAGATGCACAGCTGGACTGAATGCCCTAAAATTATTTTCAGAAATACATATCTCATTGTACTTTTCAATTCTTACTTATACAGCTTTCATTCTTCTGAACAATCTACAAAACAACTTGCATAGCTATTATGGGTAAATTTTGATTTTGCTAAGAGCATTTCAAGACATTTTCAGAGAGAGCACCTAACATTTTGATGTTTATTCACATTTTCTCCCTGATTGTTATAGTGTAGGGGCACAAGCCATATGGTGAGGACTAATAGTCAATGCGTGTGCTTGTTACTGCACAGGATCTATTTTGCAGAGCAGGAAAGGGTGCAGACCTGCTGTGAACAAAAGGGCTGTTTACCTGTGTTCTGCACCAGACAGAATGAAAGGTACAACCAAATCTTAAGAGCTTCCTTGGTAAACATGCACATGCAAAGCTTCCTGTTGAATGACTGGCCCATGAATTTCCTCAGGACTTCTTACAGGTTGTTGGGTGAACAACAAAGTGTACCACGTGGCCCACAGATTACATCCTGCTGGATACCCATGCGGATAATCGTGGAGCCTTTTCAGCTCATTGGTCCTTCTGTACTCCTCCATATATCCCACCTGTTATCTGTCTCATACGTCTGCTTGCCTCCACAGAGTCTAGACTACTCTTTCCAAATATGACTTAAGTGTGTGTGCATGTCTGTTTAAAACCCTACAAATTATCTGCATATTTACTTTACATGTATAAGCTCTTAAGAGCATGTAGACTTAAATATGCTACCATTTTCAACCACAGACCAACATGGCAAGAGGGCAGCAGTCTGCTGCCCTAAGTGCATGAGGTACAGGATGCCATTTGCACGACAGACCTTATGTATGGTGTGGTGTGGTGCAGTATGGCATGGCATGTTTGGTATTGTTATTACCCTAATCCTAACTTTCTAGGCTCTCATGACACTGAGTCCCAAAGAAGCATGCAGATATAACAGTTACTTGTAATTACAGCTTTGACGAGTTATTTGAATCAATGTATTCCAGAACACAGGAAAAGTTCCAGCCTCATGGCTTTGATACTGACAGATCTGGTGCAAAGTGGGTGTTTGGATACAATGCCAAGCATAATTGGTGCCAGCAGTGGAGATTACATGTGCTGGCTCTATGGAAGCCTTTAGACTTACACAATTGTTGTGAACAAGGCCACACATGGTAGCACACATGAAGTCAGAGCACAGCCTTCATGTGAAGGTGATATTATTAA
>WEIU01011341.1:49251-71149 GCA_013389925.1 Aegithalos caudatus | reverse complement strand
TTATTAATTTGATCTCAGCCTTCAGTAGGATTTTTTGAAATATGAAGGAATACAGACCTAATTGCTTTGGTTCTGCACTTCTGTCAAGTTCTTCACTCAAATCAGAGGGTAGATACTGGCACCATCCTCCAGATTCAGCTGCTCTTCTTCACCAGGTTTCAAATATAGCATCTAGAAATTTTTATTTTACCTCCTCCAGTAAGACCATCTGTTCCCATAGCTTTCCCTCAAAACACCTGGTGTTATCTATTTTAGAATTTCTGGACTTCTATGAGGCTTTTTTTATCATCTTTAGGAGAAAATAAAGATTTAAAAATACACTTTTAAATAAGGGAGTACACATATCTCTTTTGTTGCTGTTCCCATTTGTCATGAAGGAAAGTGAGTGGCCATTTTGGCTGAATTCAGAAGTCTGTTTCACCTGCAATCCTCCCAGGATAAGATGCATATTGATAATGCCTTACAAGGTGAAGAGGAAATGTGTGTAAAAACCGAGTGACAACAATACTTCAAAGCTCAAACATAGGATTATTTTCTTGAAATTCTTACAGGAAATAGTTGGTTTAATTCCCTTTCTGCATAGCAAGAAATTTTAGCACATTGCAATAGTTTTCCATAAAACTTATTGACTTAACGAAAATATATTATTACTTAAATAACTAAAGGTCTGGATTTAAAACCACAAACTCACAACCTGGAAGCACCCCACAAACATCTTGTGATTTTGCAGTTGCATGACAAAGATATGAAGGTTTGATGGATCTAGGAAGGGATTTGTGGTCTGGAGAACTCAGTCAGAAATTCCTTGGCCTGTCTTATGCAGAATGTCAGACTAGACTCTAGTGATCACTTAAAATAGAATAATTTAAAACAGATTCAGTTCCAGCAGTTTCTAAAAGGTCTGCTAAGACTTAGTGAATTAGCATTTGGAAAGTTAGATCATACTCATGCTTCAAGTAGTCACAGCTTCGTGGCACACTTTTTTCTATGTGAATAACCAGGTATGAGTAATATTTCTTGACCAGCAAACGGATCTGCATCTAAGACACCTGAACCACACCTGCTCCTCTGCCATGTGTAAAATTTGAAGCTGAAAAGTTTTGGATCCAGTAGCTGTCCCATCAAACGTAACATTTTCACGTTACGCTGCAAGTGAACCTGCCTAAAGTGAAGACATTTCAGGGATAGCATTTGGGACCAGTGACAAATGCCTGGCTGATCCAGTTGTATAACTTATGCTAAGCTACAGAGACAACCCAGACAAGCCCTTAAGAAATTGTTACAAACTTGTGTTACAGCACTTCCAAAAAGAGGGAAGGATGCTCCAGAGCCAAACCCCATCAAGCCAATGCCTTTAATATATGATTTCAAAGATAAAGCACTGAAGTAATTTATAAATTGTCTGTCACGAATGGCTGAGCAACACCTTTTTTCCAAGCAAGCTTGAGTTACATTTGAAAAAGTATGTCCTGGCTGAGCACTGAACATCATTCAACCTGCTGAAGTTGGGTTTGAAAGTGATATGGGCACAGATGCAGTGTTCAAAGGCCAATCAGCTGTGTCTGACACCATGTACCGCCATATGCTTTTAGACAAAATAAAGTACATGAGAGAAAATCAATGTATATTATGACTGATACAATTTCTATCTGAAAAAGGACAAATTTCCCCATAATCAGCAACGATTTCTGTGCTTAACTCTGTAAGACCTAGTCTTGGAGGCTACAGCATGCTCTACCAAATGGGAATGTGCTTGAGTCTATATTATCCAACATCTGTGGGAACAATCAAAAGTCCATTCTCATAGCAGAAGTATTATTTCTTCTAGAAATATTTGTAAGTCTGACAAGATTAAGGGCTTCATGTGAGCACAGATTTATGTCCATGTTCCTCAGGTTGTCACATTTCACCAAAACCCAATTACAAACCAAGCCAAACCAATCTGATTAAACATTATCTTTTTTTTTTTTTTTTCTGAAATCACAAGTCCAGTAAATTTAGTGTGATTTTTGAACAGGCTATTCTTTGCCCACTGTTGCAATCCTGCTTATTTTGGGCATACATAGAAATGAAAAAAATATAAGTTCCATGCACAGAATCGTATACTGAAGAAGCTCACCAATTCTAAATGGACATTAAGCTGAGAAATTATGAATGACTACACTTGCATTCTCCACAGGCTTACAAAAACAAGAAGGGGTCGTTCATGCAGAGAAGTTTGACAGTGTTAAGAGAATGTTGCAGCTGTATTATTTAATGCCTTTGACTGGATGAATGCAACAAACTGCCTGGGCATTTTGGGATCACCCCACTGAAAACCAAAAGCACGGTTGTGAATAAAGTGGAATCCTTCCAACAGATTGAAGACTGAGGTACTGCCTGCTGGGGCACGCTGCAGCTGTTGGCCAGCTGCTGTAAGATTTCCAACTACAATGGAGCTATTTAATAAATCATCAAGGGTTCTGCATCCCATTCAGTTTGTTCAGTGAAAAAGGGAAAATGATCACTGACTTTTCAAATATCTACTTGGGAGTTCAAGGATAGATTGACCAGTCTGGACATGTTTGACTTATGTTCAAAAATTGTTGATGGCACAGAAGATTTATATGAGTATAATACATAGACATGCCAACGTGGAAAATCACAGATCAAAAAATATCTTAATGTACCATGGATGGTAATTCTTCTATGGAGCAAGTCACAACATGCAAACAATTTTGGAAAAACCACACATTGACCCTAGAAGGACATAGGAAAAAACACCCCTGGTGCTCGGAAACTTTATTACTCAATTTTCTTGTGCTATTACATCTCAGCCAGCATGCCTGCTTCATATTTCAAATTAGAAGTATAAAAAGATTTACCACAGAAGCTCACATAGATTAATAGTAAGAAAAATAGTGCTGTTCTGTATTGGAAAAACTCTTTCAATAAAAACTTAAGTTGCATGTTTATTGGGTTTTTAAATTCTGAGATATACTCACATCGTAATCAGAGGTACCATAGGACAATTAAAAAAATACTACAGGGCCTTTGACTTACAGATCACATTGATTCCCTGTCTCAGGTAAACAAATGTTAATTATTAATTTGATTTTCCATTTAAAAATGAACTGGTTTTTTTTCAGAACTAGTTCAGGTTGCTTGGCCCCATTTATATTTTTATATCTGCCTTTGCGTCTCATGACTTTGCAAATGTATATAACTTCCTTTTCAAATTAAAACCTCTCGAAGATGCTTCGCCTTCTGATTTTGAGGGAAATTAATAATATTATTTTATGATATTATATAATAATGCCAATTATCCAAAGAAACTTAGGAAAGAGGATTTGAAGTAAATTTTACATGGATTACATTGGTAAAAAAAAACCCGAACAATATAAACACTTCAAGTTATTCAGTGTTATTAATTATTTCTTTGCATTTTTGTCAAAACAATATTTTATCAGATTGCTACTGGTTTTATATATTTGATCTTGAAATTTGGTAATACAAATCCCACTCAGACATTACATTTCTTGCATTTGCTTTTGCCTTTCCTGTCCTGAAGATTGCCAGCAGGATTAGATTTACCAAGGGTAGTTTCAATAGTGTATGCAAAATGTTTTTATTGCAACAGTAGGCAAAAGGTCTTCTCAAGAGCAACCCACAATATTAGAAGTTCTACAAGGGTAATTTGGATGTGTTGTGGCCCTCAGAGCTTCAGAAAATGCAAAGAAACAAATAAAGGGACAAATAATTGAGGAGGAGATCAAAGAGTAAAGAAAGTTCTGTAGTGAAGGGTATGAAGTAGAAGCATAATTTGATAAAGAGTGGGTCAAATAGTACCAGCACTGGAAAGGAAATGAGAAGTCAGGTGAAGTTAAAGAGTCTAAGAGGCTATCAGCGTGGAAACAGAAGCAATCAAATATAGCAGTTTGACAGCACATTGCAGAAGAAAGAAGAATGTTGAAATTTGTAATTTCAACTGAAATTTCACATTGTTAGAACAAAACCTTTTTCTCCACCAGTATATGCAGCTCACCCTCCACACCACATATTCCAGATGATTTTGCACACCTTGATAATGCAGATCTTGTACCTGAAAAAACATTTTGATTTCAGCAGTGGGTTCACCATTAATAATAGCCAAATTCCCACTCAAACTTTCACCCTTTTCCCTTGCCTCAGTAGGATGAGAGATTAAATAAAAAACAAAAATAAAAAAAAACAAAAAACAAAACAAAAACAAACAAACAAACAAACAAAAAAAAAACAATGTGTAGAAGAATGTGGACAGAGGTAAAGATAGGGAGATTGCTTATCAATTACTATGGCTGGAAAAACAGACTTGTCTTCAGAAAAATTAATTTATTTACAATTAAAATTGTTTTGGGTAGTGAAAAACAAACAAAATAAAACTACAAACATTACAGCTATAAATTTTTCTGCTCCATTTCCCAGGCTCAACCTCACTCCTCTACTCCCATCTCATTTACTTTTGTAATGTGGTAGAATGGGAATTGGAAAATGAGGACTATGATCTGTACATATCACTCTGTTTCCCCCCTTCCTCTTCATACTTTCCCCCTAAACCAGCATGGATTCTCAATGGGGCTCTTTGTCCTTCATGAAATATCCACTGCCTCCCAACTTGAGAATTTCTATCTCCTGCTCCTGCTCTGACTGTGGTCAGACCTCTCTGCTGTTTTTCCCCCTCAGGTTGGCTTTTCTTAAATTTTATTTTATTTTATTTTATTTTATTATATTATTTTATTATTTTATTTTATTTTATTTTATTTTATTTTATTTTATTTTATTTTTTTATTCTTTCTTCTGTGTGTCCATAATTTTTGTCATTAATTTAATAAGTCTTCCCATAGGTGACACCGGCTTGGCTGCTGGGTCCTGCCATGAGTTTTCTGGAGGCATCTGACATCATCTGTGCATAGCACAGGGCAGCCTTTGGTCTCTTTTATACTTGCACAGTGCCATGGCTGATACAGGACCACCTACACCCATTATGCCTTTACACTGTGCTACAGCATGGCTGCTGCCATTGAAGGCACACAGATCTGCAAGACTGAATCAGTATTCTGTAAAAGAGTTTCTGCTATGTGAGGAGTGTTTGTTTTTGCAAGGCACCGTGACAGAGGTGAAAAATCCACACCTGGAAAAGAGAGTAGCAGGAAAGGGACAGGACCTAAATGTCAAAATAATCTCCTTTTGCTCTCACAAATATTCCTGGGTATCAGTGTTCGTTCTGTAAATGATGACTAGCATGATCCAGTAGCAAAGTTTTACTTCACAGGACAGGGTGACCTGGTGAATCCTGACACAGTGATCTCTCCTCTTAGTCATACTACCTTCAAATTATCAACCCAGGTCACAGAGTATTTCCCATTCAATCTCTATTTTCTTTTAGTCAGGACTCTAACTACAGGTCTGACAATGCCATAAAGATTTGTTCTAAAAGCAAGAATTTTTCTGACTAACATTTAGAAGGAATATCATTAGCAAAATCATTAACAAAACTCCAAACATATTTTGCAAAAGAAAATAGGTTCTGTTTTATATATTAAAAGAAAATCCAGGCAAATTCAGAAGAAGGTGAAAAAAATTGAGTCATTAGAGGAATTCAATGGAATTATATAATTTCAGTTATTATTATTATTATAATACTTTATTGGGAACATAACTGAACTCTAGAAAGGAGGAACAATTTGGTATCTCTCTTGAGACTAGCCATTTCTTGGTTTTTGCACAACATTGGAGTGTAAGAGATCTTTGTGCTCCCCTGAGGAGTAGCAAGATTGAGATCTTCCTCAGAGAGTACAAGAAGCTTCTGTGGAAACACCTAATACCAATTCAATACAACAGTATACTATTTGTTATTTTGAGCAAAAACATATTTGTCATAATGATGTGATAAAAGAAAGAAAAAAATAAGTAAGACTGCCTCTAGGCTCTTTGTGGGTAATTAGTAATGGTGAGTTTAATATAAAATACAAACCTCCTTTAATATAATTCCTGAATGTGTGCTCAGCTTGGATCTTTATTTTAAAAGTTCATAACACATGACATGATATGTCATGCAGTCACTTTGTAAATGTCAAGCTCTTAATGGAAAATAAGTCTTTCAGTGTTTATTTAACTTGCGTTGTACATCCTGCAGCACTCAGGACTAGACTTGTCCTGCCTAGTTGCAGGTTCATCATATCTAAATGGAGAGCACTGTTGCTTTAAGTTTTAGTGGTTGTTGTTTTATTGGGTGGTTTGGTTGTTTGATTTGGGGTTTTTTTGTTTGTTTGTTTGTTTGTTTTTATGGCCCCAAAAGCAGCAGAGAATCTAAATGACTGTTAGCAATCAAGCAGCCTGACTGAGGGCTGATTCACCTTCAGAAGAATGCCTTTTCCTCTATTTTTCATCTGCCAAAAGAGCTAAGGCTGTTTCTAACTTAATCCCATGGATAGGTGGTTGAATATGAGATAGTCTGCATAGTTGTGCTTATTATTTTGTCTGTTGTTTCTGTTTCCTCTTGGATAGAGAAGGATGTTGTTGTTTGAGATCACAAGGATGCTTCTTGCCAGAACTTTCTAGGATTTTGGAATTAGGAAATTAGGAAATTAGGAAATTAGGAAATATCTCATATTTTTCAGATATTTTTGAGGAAAGGATGTCAAATAAGAGGCCATTCATTGATTTCACTTGATTTTTGAAAGCAGATTAAAAGTGTTAGTATTCTGAGCATTAGTAAGAGGGAATTCAAATTTTTGATTGGCTAAATTCCCTAAGATTTAGGAGTCAGAATAGTTGAGCAGAGGCAGAGAGAAACAGCTACTGAACAGTCTGGCAAGCAGATGTGGACAGAGAGCAAAACCACAGGGTGACGTTTGCTAGTGGCACAGTTATTATGTGTAATACCCTACCCAGAGTAAAGCATTCTTGCTCAGGGAAACCATAGTGATTCATATGCGGTTGTGAATGAGTTTTTAATAATGCTCTAAAATTCTCTGGAGTTTGTAAAGGAATTCTGGCATTGTTCACTAATAAAAACCAACATATTCCCTATACTCCCTACCCAGTACAAACAAAAACTGATTTTAGCATTATTAATAAAACTATAAGGAAATTATTTATTTGGGGTGTGTAGTAGAACTAGTAACACCATAAAGCATGGGCAAATATAGATGAGCATTTACTAAGAGACTAAATTTAACAAAATATTGAATTGCATTCCTCAAAAGAAAAAAAAAAAAAGGTAGCTAACAGTAGAAACACATTAATTAGAGCTGGTCAAAACTATTAGGTTCTTCCCTGTTTTGCATGATTTATGCAATTGGCTTTGGCATGATATATGTATTTAATTTTAGACCAAACACTTTTAAACCCAAACAATTGGAAGGAAATTTAAAGTAGAAACATCAAATCTTCATGGTTTTCAAGGAAACCTGCTCCAAGAGGTCCATGTCTTCCTTGTGCTAAGGACCCCAGAGCTGGACACAGTACTGCCAGTGGGGTCTCACGAGGGCAGAGTAGAGGTAGACAATCACCTACCTCCCTCACCCTTCCACTCAGACTTGCAGCCCAAGACACAGTTGGCTTTCCTAGTTGTGAGTCCACATTGCTGGTTCCAGGTTTTCATCTACCAATACCCTCAATTCCTTTTTGCAGATCTATTCAAAATCTATTCATTTTTCAGTATGTATTGATACTGGTGATTGCTCCAACTTAGGTGCAGGACTTTACAATTAATCTTGTTGAATTCTTGAGGTTTATATTGGCTCACTTCTCAAGTCTGTCAAGGTTGTTCCATATGGCATCTCTACCTCAATGGCTATCACCTATATATACCTAGTTATTCACATTAAGTAAATATTTTATGTCCTAGATAATTTCAACTTATGCAGTGTATGTAGCATAGAGGGTTGGCCATGGCTGCATGCCAAGCACCCACTAAAGATGCCCTTCCACTCCCCTCCACAAGTGGAGTAGGGAGAGAAAATATAACAAAGGTTGAGATCCTGAGTTGAGATAAGAGCAGAAATCATACACAGAATACTCTCACGGGTGAAACAGACTCAACTTGGGGATTTAAATTGTATTATTACTAATAAAATCAGAGCAAGACAATGAAAAGTCAAATAAATCTTAAAAACATCTTCCCCCACACCTCCCTCTTTTTCAAGCTGTACCTCCTCTCCCTCATCAGTGTAAGGAGATGGGAGTTACAGACAGGTTATCACATGTTGTCCTTACCACTACTCAGAGAGAGAGTTCTACTAATGTAGTGTGGGGTCCCTCCAATGGGAGACAGTCCTCCATGGACTTCTACAATGTGAGTCCATTTCACAGGAAACAATTCTCCACAAAATGCTACAATGTGGGTCATTTTTCAGTGGGTATCCTCCAGGATACCCCTTCTCCAGCACGAGTTCCCCACAGAGTCACGAGTCCTACTAGGAAGACTGCTCCAATACGGGTTCCTCTCTTCATGGGTCCACAGGTCCCAGCACAGGCTGCCCATGGTTCACAGCTTCCTCTCAGACATTCAACTCCTCCGGTGTGGGTCTTCTCCATGGACTGCAGATGGACCTCTGCATCCTGGTGGTCCTCCATGGGCTGCAGGAGCACAGCTGCCTCACTATAATTTTCACCTTGTGGTGCAGAGTAAACTCTGCTCCAGATTCTGGAGAACCTTCTTCCTCTCCTGCACTGACTTGCTGGCCATTGAGTTGTTCCTCTGATATATTCTCACTTCTCTCTTTTCTGGTTGCAATTACATCTGTGCAATGTAATTGCAACTTTTTTTTACCTTCTTAAGTGTGTCATCACAGAAGCATTACCACCACTGGTGGTATGTCCATCCAGGAGCTGCCTGTCATTGGCTCTGCTGAACATGGAGGACACTTCTAACAGCTTCTCACAGAATAGGCCTCTCTAGCCTCTGTGCTACAAAAACCTGACTATGTGAAACCAATACAACAGATCAGTAAATATTTCCACAAGAACCTTCCTTAACCATTCTTTTGTAAAAGGTGTTTATCTGTTTCCATAGATGCCTACAGAGATTGCTGTATTCTCCTTTAGCATCCTAGTATTTCTTCAATGTGATGGTTTTTACCATACTATCACTTAAAAAATACAGCTATAAGACTGTATTTACTTGTAATAACTGAAACTATTTGCATAATTAATTTCCTAGAACAATGTTGTTTTCAAAGTCCATGTCTGAACATGGGGTGGCATCCCCTAAGAAATAACTAAAAAACACTGATGGTCCCATATTGTTACTGTGAATTTGGTTCCAAAAGGTCTGCTTGGTGGTGCTTTCCTTGTCATAATGACAAAAAAATTTCCTAGAAGCCTGGGCAACAGTGGTGGCTAATCACTGATTACACTTTCACATGGCATTTCAGTCATGTGAAATGAGTATGCACTGGCATGGTGCTTCCACATGTCTCAGACCTGTACCTACATCTTTAAGACACTGTGTTTTGGTGCTGACAAATTGGAATTTGCCATCAAAGAAAGAGCACACAAGAAAATCTACATCATCTTTCAGAGGTTTGAGACCTACATATTGCCTGAACCCCACATATTGTCAAATATTTTGGTCTAGCAACAGGCCAGAGGAAAGTGTAGATTGGCAGTAAAGCTAGTCAGAAGTTTTCCAGCAAAGCAAATACTGATTTTTTTATCCTGAAAGGTTTTGTTTAGGCCCAGCTGGAACTAACATACGTCAATAATATAAATTAAGGCACAGCCTCACCTTTCCTTCAGTGACATTCTGTGTAATTTCCTGCTGATTTCAGATTAATTTGGTGCCTAATAATTTGCAGTGAGGTTTGAGCTTCCTCTACAATGAAAATTACTGATATATAGAAAACCATTCTAACTTGCCAAAATCCCTCAGTTTCATTCATTTATCCCGAGGAAACAAAAGAGATTTATTGGCGTCTCTTTCTCTGCACCATGCTTGGGGCAGAAATTCTGTTATACTACTATCGACAAAAAAAATTGAAAATTATGTTAGACTCTACTTGCTTGTGTGTTATGTGTCAAGGAATATGTATGTGTGTAACTGCATTAAAACTTTTCAAAATGGTGTGAGATATTTAAAAAGAATATGGTGATTGTCTCAGCAGCTAATAATTAGGCAGTATGAACTGGTTCTGGCCAATTAGCCAAAGTGTTTTCATTTTCTAAGCCAATAGAACCTATCTATGGCATTACATAGTAAAACAAATTAATTAATTTAATTAACAAAACATAAATTCTAAAATGAAGCACAATTTTGAGTGGGTAAGTACCCATGCCAAATGGTGTCTTATAACAATAAAATCTTATTCAACTGGTTGGACAGATAACTCATATAGCTTCATGCTTTCCTACTTGCTGGCAAGCAACAGGCATGCTTGGTTACTTTGAAACTTCTGCTGTGTGGAGAGATTGCCATTCAATTATAGACAAACTCTGGTGTCAGGCCCGTCTGTAGCATTTTTAAGCTTTTCATGTAAGATGAAAGTAAGTGCTTTATATTTGTCTTTCTTTGAAGAGAAAATGCCAGAAAGGCGATGATGCTCCTGCTGTTAAAATCTAATGTGACGTCATAGGCTCCTCTTTACATGTACTTGGTCCCAGGGGCTTACAAGCATGAACATGAATGAATTTTCTCAACCCTTGACTCATGGGGTAAATCTATCCAGAGACATCAGACCACTAAAATGAATCTGCAGGAGCAAAAGGTTTACCAGGTCGCTGCAGCAGTTCAAAGCATGCTGGTGCCAGTCCCAGAGCACTTACACCAAAGCTAGAAATTACACAGATATAATAATCTTATTGTTTTCACTTGCAAATTCTCAGTGATTTAAATTCATTATTGAACTGACACTCTTGTAAAGCTTTTTCTTCTGATCTTGTCCCAGGTACCTGATTGCAGTCATCAAACATACCATACTAAGTATTTATATAAATATATCATAAAATAATCAAATATGATGAGCTATTCCCTTTGTTCCTTTATGTTGATACACTTTTCACAAAATATTTAATATGCTTCTGAAAATGATGATGCCAGTGATAAAGCTAGTTTGCAGTTTCATAGATAATTTATGGAAGTTATAAAAAATGAACCAAATTGTCATAACAACATGACAATGTGAACATTCATGTTTACATAGTGTCCACATACTGTACAAATACTGAATATTAATATGAAATGAGAATTTATAAAATTTGCAATAAACATAATGTAGAAAAAATAACAACTTGATACAATCTCTGCTTAGATTGCAACCTATAAAGAGATCTTACTTTATGAATGGCTTTGACATTTCCTTTAATGTGTATTGTTTTACACCCTTAACTACAAATCCTGGTATATTTTAAATGTAAATTAGATCATATCTATCCTGTTTCTCCTTTCAGATAAACAGTCACTCTAATTCAAGTGAAAGGAAGAGAGTCCATAGACAGCATTTTAAACGTACTTGGCACAAATTCATCCCATGGGGTACAAATGCAAAATATGTCTGGATCAGATTCTGTTGCTTCTGTTCTCATAAGGTAGCTATGTGTTTGTTCAGTGATTCTGTTGGCTTGCACTAAAGTTATGCACAGTTTTTTTTCCTAAATATATGCATTTATTGTTGTTTTGAGATACTCTAAGACATTCTCCTGGGGTGGGCAGATGGTGTACAGGATCTGTGTGAGACCCACACCTTCATTACATTCTTCTGGAACAGCAATCGTGGCCAGGCAGGACAAAATGTCAAACGGCACTCAATGCTTTTAGGCAACCAGATCAACCTGTATCGATACCCAGTAACATAACTCTTCTGAGGACAGCCTTTGCAAATGATCACAGCCTTACAGTCAGGGCAAAGGATGAAGTATCTGTCTGCTAATTGCTTGTTCTGGTGGCATCTTCTCTGTATTTCACTGATATCTGAAGGAACTGAATGAGACATGAGGCCTGTGCCTTTGTACTATTCGAATACCCTAAGAGTATTACAGTTATAATTATAATACTTGAACTGTGTTTATTTCAGAAATCTATTAATTACTCTACTAGCAACTGGGAATGAGTCCCGAGGTTCTAATTTACCTAGTGTCTCTAAAGTCAGTTTCTTCCAATACTTTTCACCAAGGACTGTCATTAGGCCTGCTGAACTGTGGCCTTAGGTAAAAAATTAGATGTGGCACAGGCCACTGGTTGCCTGTATGTATCAGTAAATTTGAAGCTTTGGGTCAAAATAAGAACAATGTCTATCTAATATTAGTTAACACTTCACAGTTCTTCCTCAGAGGTTGCTGAGAAGCTAAATGTCACATTCCTTCATGTCAGAATTGCTCTTGGGTGTCCTAATCTTTCTCTCTTTCTCCTCACTGATTGTGTAGGGACTCCAGACATGTGTAAACCTGAAGTTTGATACCCCAAAATGGTTTTTAAATTTAGATAAATAAAAATAATAATTATTAGATAATAAAGATAAAAGGAGGCATTAATGACTTGGTTTCCCCATTATATTGATGAATTAATGTTATATATCTATTTTTCTGCTCTCCCATTAGGTGTCTAAAAGTTAAGTTGGGAAGTCCTGATTAATGTTAGGCATTTTTATTATTGATACTCAGAATGTGAATATTGTAATTTTTGGAAAACAAATATTACAGCTGGATGTTGTAGCACACATCTAAGGTGCTTAGAGAACATTTTTTTATCAGTTGGTAAATCATCCACGTATTATCATATCAGCTGATCTGAGGGTATCATAATCATAAGAGCTTTGTGTAATATTAAAACTTGAAATGTTATTTGAATACTGCTAATCTTCAAAAACATTGTGGAGGAATAAATGACTGAAATCACTTATATAAGATAAAAGGTCTCCTGCTCATTCACTCTGTACTAGCAAATAAGACACTACTGAAATTTGATACCCCTTTCTGGTTCCTTCACTGCACAGTTCCCAATATAGTTATTTCCAAGGACAAATATTATGCTACTTGGCTCAAAATAGGAAAGGTAATTTTTACTTTTGATAATTAATTTCTATGCCTGAATTTTATCTTGCTTTTAGCCTAAGTGGTGCTGCTGTTCACAGCTTACTCTTGCTTTTACCATTCATTATGTAATTTTTTAAAAAAACTATTTCTATCTATTAAAAAAAATATTTTGTGTGCTATGTACTATTCATGTCTATTTTAGAAAATCTGGGCAAAAATGCACACTATTAGACATGCTTCTAATTTAAAGAATCTTTCTAGAGGCTGAAACCCTTTCAGGTACAAATCAAAATAACTGCAGCAGTCTTTGGCTTATTTCTGTCTCGGCAAGTATGAACAAATCCATGGTAATCAATTCAAAAGGTATTAGAGCCATTATTGGTTGTAATTATCATGACACCTGGGTCCAGACTTGTGAAATAATTATTAAAGGCATCACCAGTGTGCAAAGGTTTTGTTAATCATTGATTTTATATCAATAAGTGCTTAGTGGGTTTTGTGACTCTTAATATGAAGCTGAGTGTTTCACTTACAGAAATATCAAAAATAAGGAAAATAAATAAAACACACACAGTATCATAGAAGGGAATCAGAAGTGAAGAATTAAGGTGAAGATACCACCATCCTTTCAAAATCAGAACTGACTTGCTTGAAAAATGTCAGTGTTATATATTGAAATAGCTCACTGCCAAATAAAATATATGCAACAGGATTTATAGCGAGACATTAAGGAAGGGGCCTTGGAGTCTCCTTTTTCTTCATGCTATATGTGTGCCTGATTCTTTTTAGTTGTTTTTTGCAGCTGTTATGCTGAATATCTGAAAATGAGTCTGTACTTGTCACCATTCCTTCTTGTTGCCCCCACCATGGAATTAGGGGCAGATAGTAGCAATGGGAGTTTAGAGTCATTTGCCACATTCTCTGTAGAACCATAAGGCTTATCTCTGGACACCTCTGTAAGAGTTTTTAGTCCAGGGTAATCTGTCTTTCTGCACTGAGGATTAGAAAAATTGGCTCCTAAATTAAGCATTCAATGCTAACAAGTATGAATATCCCCTTCTTTTCCCCTTCTGCCTTCTTTGTATGCTATTTTGCTCAGTATGCTATTTCATATGTGGTTTTTGGCCTAAAACTGATGTGTCCATTGATCTTCGGTGGTGATGAGTAGAACAATGATGAATGGGCATCCTATAGAGATTGAAATAATTACACCTATGGAAGACCAAACCTATCTACTTCAGGGAACTGAGGTCTTTTAACACCTGTCTTCTACTCAGTCTTGATGTGTTGTGCTACCTGTGGGTCAGTCTTTTATTAGCTAACACTTCTTCCACCCTTTCGATCATTTTGACCTATTATGGGCGTAGTTAAAACTGGTTTCCTGCAAATCCTGCAGTGGAGATCAAAAGGTGTGATCTATACACTTAGTGTCTAGGCGTCCTGAAGCCAAACAAGTTGATGTTCAGATCCCTACAGCTACAGTCACATATCATGCATTCTGGTAGATGGCCAAGAGATGTAGCTTTATGAGGATACTGGGTCACACTCCGTATCATTTAGTGTGCATATAGGATGCAAAATGTGATTAATCAGGTCTTCATTTGGCCACATCTTCAAAAAGGAAGATACAAAGCATATATCTGAGGCTCAGCACTTTCAATGTCACTGATTTAAGAGAGTGAACCTAAGAGTTAGGTAAAAAAAAAACAAACCTTGTAAGTAAAAGGTGATGGAAAGTAATGAGTTTCTGAAAACTCTTGACTAGCCAGAAGAGAAAGTTATATGGAACAGATTTTAAAGCAGTGACTGAAGAAATCCAGCCCTGAAGTAGAGGTTGTAATAATGACATTTTTGTCTTGCAGCTATTTTTACTTAAAGGTCTAAATAGAAATGGAGAATTAGAAAATAAAAAGCAAAAACTGACTCCAAAAGGCCTAAATAAAGCTCATGCTTGTTTTATTTGTTGTCCAGAGGATGACATCTCTGAAACTGATGGTGAACTGGGTGTCATAGGAGAAAAATGATCCTGCATGTTTTAGCTGCTTTAGTAACAACAAAACACATTAATTGTCAAAATGGAGAATAGGAGAAAGGAAGTGTGAGTCAAAGTTGCATAAAATGTGTGAATCTAAATGATTGAATGTGTATATCAAACTGATTATACTGTGTAGATCCTTTGGGAAGTGATGGAAATCCCAGCACAAAGACAATTCTTGGTTCTCCAACCATCTGTGAAATAATATCCACTAGATTTGGCTGATGACATTTTGTAGAAGTTTATCCATGCTGTCTCTGTGTATGTATATACACAAGTAAGCAATATATATGAGTGTGTGTGTATACAATTAATGTATATTTATATTCATATACATATATTTAAAAAACCCCACAAGAGGAATCCAATTGTCTTGAACCACCTATTCTTCTTGAACCACCTATTCTTCTTGAACCACCTATTCTTCTGGATTGAATTCCAGAAAGTATTTTCTCCACACCATCTACTCTGTTACATATAGAGACATCTTGTCTCTTATGTGAAACCACTTCAATGAAAAACAAATCCAGGACAGTGTTAATGCAGCATTTCTATAACCACTGATATCTCTGGTAAGAGATGCCAAAGGCTGACACTAGGAATCTTCTTCATGGAGCAATCTTACTTTGTCCTCTCTCCATTTTGCTGAATTCAGCTGAGCCGGCGAGATGGAAAGTGTACTTCAAATTTGTCATACTATTTTTTTTTTTTTTTGCCTGCCCTTCTCTATTTATTCCACATTTATACATGAGCATTATACAAAAGAAAAAAGATCATGGTGTTAGAAATAAAGCGTGGCTTTCTGAAACTAATCAGAAGATAGGACTAAGGACAGAAAGAATTAAATGAGATTATATCTTTATCGTATCTTCTTAATAAGCAATCTGAAAATCTAAATAGCTCTTCATTTGCTATTATGTACCATGCAAAATGGCAGCAGTATCTACAGTGCATGGGTTTCTGGAAGTAAGTTCAGTAAAGAAGTGGGAGAAAATCCAGATGGGCTGTTTAACTTATTTGAGATTGTTTGCCTTGAAAAATAAAATGTTATATATTTCCTACTTTAAAAAAATAAATTAGAAAGAGAGCATTTAGAAAATGTCCCACTAAAATAGCTAAGAAAGAGTTGACTCACTAGATTGAAATAAACCCCATATATTTTAAAATATGGAAATGCATAGGATTTGTACTATATAGGATCTAAATCAAGAGTAATTGAAAGAAAATTACAAGCATTAGAAAAATAATTCAATAGGATACTCAAATTACTTGACTTATCCAGATATCTAAATTGATATGACATTATTTAGAAGTACCAGTATGCAAATGTCAGGCTGTGATAAAAAACATACTTTCACCAGAAAGGAATTCATAGTGAGGAGAGGAATGCCCCTTTTTGTGCAGTATTTCAGTTGAATAGAGTGGCAGAAAACCATCGATGCACATTTGCAACAGAAGTGGATTGCACCATGCATGGGAAAAGAAACGCCCATGCCTGAGGAAGATAATTACACCAGACATTATGTTTGAGTACATCACATAGGCAAGCAGTGAAGCAGTGGGAGTAATACAGTTGGAGAACACCTACAAGGAGAGAGTTTTAGCAACAATGATACTGTTTGGTTACAAAACAGAATAAGGAAAAGGGAAATGATGAAGCAAGCCTAAATACCTTGGTTCTACAGTTTCTATAACTAATATTTTCCTGGATACAGTTTCTGGAAGAAATGGTACTAACATTTACAGCTGACAATGTGACTAAAAGAATGGACATCCCAGAGCAAAACTATAGGAAATGTCTTCCCCTTTGCTCAGCAGAAATACTGTCCACATCCATGAGGATGGCAAGATGTGGACAGCATCTATTATATCCAGTGCATGAAAAAAATGTTAAACACATAGAAAATAAGAACGATCAAAAGGTTTATTCTGTTTTCATACCAATATGGAGACTTGATATTAGAATTCCAGAAATGCATTTTTCCTTGGAGAAAGATCAAAAAGGATCTTTTGGTTCAGAAAGGAACTAGTCATGTAGAATCCTTGAGATTGTTGCAGATTCAAGACTGCTTTGCCTATGCAAAAAACTCTGTAGGTGACAATGTCTTCCAAAGTCTGGAGAAAGAGAGAACACACTGTGAAACCCACAATCTTCTAGCAAATCCCCTAGAAAAATATGGAAGTAAAAACATGGATTAATCCATCCAAAAATAAAACAGAATTAACTCCACAACCTTGGATTCCACAAAGATAATTTATTTACAGTTTATGGTAAGTCTGGAGAAAAGTTCAGCAATTTAGTTATTTTCAACCCACCCTTCTGAAGATAGTGTTTTATCAGATAAAAAGGTACATGAAATATAAATATAAAAATGCAGAAAATTCACACAAGAATTTGAACACACATGGTGTCAAAAATTATGTGAAACGGTGAATTGTGGTCAGGGATCTCAGAGATATCAATGCAGACACAGTTAAGTTGTAGAATTTTTGCCATAAGATGTTATGAGTGTGAAATTCCTAGATTGCTTCCAATTCTTGGAAGAAAAATACATCAAGGACTATTAAGCCCAAAGCTGCCATCCATGGCTTATTAAGTCCCAGTTCTGGGAGCTGGGAAATATCCAGCTACTTCCCTGTTCTTATGTTATTCTCTGTGTATCTGCTGTTGTGCTCTGTTGGAGACAGGAAACAGACCATTGGTCTGACTAGTTCGACCAATTTTGTAGGTACAGGTGCAGACCATTGGTGTCATTTCCGAATTACTTATTCTTAAATTAAACCAAAACAAGTATTTCTCATTGTCACTGAAAGTTGCAAATTTAATCAAATTTTGTCTGTGTAGGTGGTGGAATAGCAAGACCTGTAGAACTTTACAAAATCCTAGAGAGCATTAAGGACAAGTCTCCAACTTTTGTACCATTACAACTTCTTACATGATCATAAAACCACAGAGAGGTACAACTGGAAGATGAAGAGAAGCCATAGAAGAAAACCATGGAGCATGCACTTTTTTCCATGTATTTTCACAGAAAGAAAGTATGCACTTCAAAATGTCATGTATAAATTAAAGTAAATCTTACCAGAAACAAGATTTCAAGCAGCTTTGTTAGAACAAAAAAAAATCTAAGAGTAAGTAGTAAAAGTAAAGATTTCAAAAGACATACTGAGAATAACAACTTTGCCTTTGCTTTTGATACAGACTATATTAAACAAAATCACAAAATTAATAGAGTAGTGTTAAAGGAAAAAAAAATACTTCCAGAGTGAATCGTGGAAACTTATTAGACTATTTTTCTCAATGTCTTAAATCCATAGTCCAAAACAACACAGCAAAAACTGTACAAAACATCAAGGAGAAATTAGCAAAGGAAAATGAGGACATTAAACATATTTACTTCAGCTTTGTAAAGCATCTAATCATTCCTGTGGAAACCCTTGCTCAGTTTGAATACAGATGGAAGAGCAGAAAGGTGTAATCTGTGCTACCTGCAGAGTTGTCTCTTTCTGTGTCCAGTTTCTAAGGATAGCCAGTTCTCTGGACAAATGGAAGAAGACCAAAATTATTCTAAGGCAGTATCTACACATTACTGAATTTTTATTTTTGGAATTGTCTGAAATATCAAAGTGAAGTTCCAATAATTTGTGGTATCATAGCTGAACACACAGCTCAATTGTTCAAATGGACAGCAAGTGCACACTGCCCTGCTAAGGCCTAAGATCCCCAAGGGATCACAGTCTGCAAAGTGCACTATCTCCAATGGAGAACAAGAGCATGTAAGAAAACCAGCTGTTATCCTACAAATCTCTGTAAATCCAGTGTCTTTGGAAATACAATACATCCCATCCAGGAGACAGTACAGATGTCAGAAGAACCTATTGTGTATCTACAAACATAAGGAAAGATTTGCTCTATATAAGGCCAAAAATTCAAACCCAAAACGTGGCAGTACGATAACATTTGAGATTGTTATTCAGGTAGGTTGGAAAAGGTGTCTCAAAGTTTGTTTTCACCACACTGAGCTGCTGTGGCAATGCAAATAAATGAAAGAATCTTCTTGCAAAGAGGAATCATGAAGGTGTGCATCATTCTTTCTGTTTTCTCTCTCTCTCCTTTTTTTTTTTTTTTTTTTTTTTTTTTTTTTTTTTTTTTTTGGTTCTTTTTTTTTTTTTTTTCTCCTCCCCTTTTTTTTTTTTTTTTTTTTTTTTTAATTTTTTTTTTTTTTTAGTTTGTTTGTGCATAAGTAACCCTTGTATTGTAAATAAATAAGATGGAGATGGGAAGTCCTTGTTTATTTACCCAGTGCTTTGTCTAGGACTAATCTAAAAAGAAATAATCACAGCACAGCTCTATGTGCTGTAAAGATGAAGCTGACACACATGTATTTGGTATTCTCACCAGAAGAACCCAGTGTCTGGAAAAGATGATCCCACAGAGGCAGAGTAGTTGGCTTGGACTAAACTAAGAAATCAGTTCAGCTAGAAGATGTGAATGTTTTGAATTACTGGGGAACCATTAGCTGTTTGAGAATCAGGCCACAGGACAACATTGAACATTCCAGGTGATAGGAATTGGGGACAAGGTTAATCCACAATGAGGTTTTTCATTTTTCCTTGAGGAAATTCTGTTCTCATCTCAAGAACTACCTTTTCGTAAATATTTCAGGACTTGTTTTTTCAGGATTAAGTGAAAATCCCAAGAAAGGTAGAAACAATATTGTCTGTAACAATGCATCTCAGAGCAGCAAAACACATGTAAACACATTTTTTATGTCAGAATTTGTGGGTCAGACTTTACAACAATTTTCTCCAAGGCTTTCTATTAACTTCTCTACGACCATAAGATGTGTCAGCTTGGGACATGCTTATTTCCCTCCCTCCCTGCTTCAGCCTGCTTTAGAATGAAACTAGAAAATAGGAATCCTGGCCTGGTTCCTGGTAGTCCAAGGTATTTATGCAGAGCACAGGAAAATTCTGCATCAAAAACGTGATTTTAAGGATTCCATAAGTTAAAATTTTAAGTCTTTACCTTTGAATAGGAAGATATGTAAATCCAGAACTGCAGAGGATATTTTAGAGAGGCAAGGATTTTTTAAAGGTGAAGTAAGGAACTAAGGTGCAGAAGTTTCTTTAGAGAGAAGAAACAAAATTAAAATGATTGAACTTCCCCAGTACTGAATTTAAATTAATCAGTAATGGATATGTATTTTCAGATTATTTCAGATTCAGAACTGTTCATATTTCACATTGCTGAATACTGTGTGATTCCTGAAGAGTTAATAACAGATAAAGGGTTGGAAGTAATTTATTTCAGAAAGTCTTCTGGATATATCAATTCGAGATGCCATATCAAATTTGTACTATTTACAGTTTATCAATCTATCTTTAAAAGTCTGTGAAGATAACAAAGCTCTTCATATTTAAAAACCCACATAAGATTCAAAAGATTGTTAATTCTTACTAGGGTTGCGAATGAAGTTAATTGAGAAATTAAAACATTGACAGCCAGGGGAAAAAGAAAGAAGGAAAGACACTTCAGCCATTCTTTTCACTTCCTTTAGCTAGAATATCATGACGCTTCTTACAGTCATTCATTAGTTTTGTCATCGTGGGTGAACTTTATGGAAGGAAGAATAAAAAATCTTTGATGACAAATACCTAACAAGCTTCTGGAGCCAAGGAGCTGTGCCTGCCAGGGGAACTAGAAAAGAAGGGCGGGGGGAAGGGGGGAAAGGAGGAGAAATTAAAAGCCGGTAGCAGGGTTACCCACGTTGTAAAGGAAAGAGAACGTGAGACTGGAAACCGGATGTGAGTGGCAGTCTGCCAAGGCAACAGTTACGCCATCTGCAGCAGGGTCAGAAGTCAGAGCCATCTTTGAAAGTAAGCCCCGAAGAAGACATCTAAACAGAACCAAGGAGGGCACTCTCCCTGCTTTGTGAGGATACCCAGTATGCTGCTGACAATTTCCTGCCAGAGCTGCGCACAGGCACAGTGTTCGACGGGAATGCTGCTTCCAGGTGGAGGAGCTGCCCCGACCGCTCTGCTGGGGCACTGAGCACACGCCGTGCAGGGTGCTGCTGGAGGTGGCTGCAGTACCCCACCTGCTCTGGGGTAAACCTCCTCACTGATGGCCTGAAAAGGGGATAAAATGGCACCAACAAATCAAGGAGACTACTAGCAAGCACAGGGTAGCAACAAAAGCAGCCTGGCCACAAAAGATAGTGCCTGGAGGTCAAAGGAGGGCCCGAGCTCGGGAAACACCACCCTGCCCTTGGTGGCAGTTGTACCGCACATGGTTGTTTGGCTTCCCTCTTTGTGAATGTGTCAGAGACAGATTTGGGCATTCTGATCATGGATTCTTGCCAGTTTCTACTTGAACTGGGTTTTCTTTCTCCCCACTCTCCTCCAAAAATTTGATATTGGAAAAAAAACATAACATCCAACTAACAGTGGCCTTTGGTACATGGTCTGAGTCAAATTACAGGACAACATATAGAGTCTCTTTCACCTGCACTTCAATTTGTCATGCCTGGAAGCCAGCATTTTGTAAATGTTTTCTTTTCTTTTCTTTTTTTCATTTTTAATTTTTTTTTAAACGCCTGTTTTTCTCTGGTTTTTTTTTTGTTTTTTTTTTTTTTTTTTTGTTTGTTTTTGTTTTTGTTTTTGTTTTTTTTTTTATTTTATTATTATTTTATTTTATGCCTTAAGGTGCATAGGTATTCCATCTTATTCCAGGACAGAATTATATGAGGTATATGAGGAGGGTCTTGAAATGCTTCTCTACCAATAATCCTCTTCCAGAGGGAGAGAACAGGGCAAAAGGCTAGTGAGAAATTTATTGTCTAGCAGGCAGTGTGTAATTACCATAACTTA
>WEIU01011341.1:0-49205 GCA_013389925.1 Aegithalos caudatus | reverse complement strand
AAAAAAAAAAAAAAAAAAAAAAATCCACATGTTGGTGTGTTTGATTTAATGCCATCAGAAGTGTAAGGTTACATGAAATAAATGGCTAATTGGGTTAATTTAATAGCAGGTTAAATCTTTCTTTCATTTTGTGCTAAAGGAACATTAAAATGGTGAAGTTTTGAAGTGGTCTTAGAAAAGTAAAGTAGAGTTTCTTGATAAAAAATATATATAGTGTTCCTACTGCTACGTTTATGGTGGGAGCTACTGGCATTCTTCCAGTTCACCACATGAAAATCTAAGCTGCCTGTATAAGTACAGAATTTAGTGTTGGGTCTTAAGGTTTTGGTTGGCATCTTGCCAAAGATGTTATGTATTTAGCTGGGAAAATTGCCTAGAAGTTAATTGAGAGGAAAACACTAATATACATCCTCCGCCACCTTAAAAAATGCTAGGGATGTGCATATGTTGCTGATCCTTGATAAGAGATGAGTGTTTGCAGTAAAGAATTAGCTTAAAATTGGTCCAAAATTGTCTAGATTGAATTTTTTAAGCCTCTCCCTTCACTACATTCATAGGAATTATTATTGTTTCTCCTCTCTCTTTAATCTGCCTGCTTGCACCATCCTCAGACAGGGTAGCAGCAAGCCCTGACATGGTCACAGTGTTCTTTGGAGTGGGCAGAGCTGGAGTGCGACAGCGTTGTGCCACCTCCAAGTGCCACCTCCAGGCAACAGTAAATCTGCCCTTTCCTCTTCCCCAGTTCCTCTTCTTGTGACAACCCCAAAGTTTATAATGTGGCTGGTTGTCTTACTATCATCACCACCCAGTAAAATCCTGGAAGCTCACTTACAGAGTGGGCATTGACACTTAAACCACTTCAGACCAGCAGATGGCTTTTCCTTCTACACAACCTGCCACGCTGCACACTATCACCTAGCAGAGCATCTTGGGAGCACAAAAGGCCTGGAAAAGCCCCATTACACTGGGCAGTGAAACCTCAGCAATTCAGCAATTTTTCTTCTTGTCAGAAAAATTAGGTTTTTTTTTCATCTCAATAAGTGAAAGATTGTTTTTAAACTGTAGTGAGCCAGTCTGCAACAGCAGACCTTAAGTGGTTAATGATCACATCTGTAAGTAGGCTTCAGATCAGACAATAGGCTATCTTTTGGAGCAAGGAGGCTGGGAGGCAAGAGGCACAGGAAAACAAAATTAGGAGCTATATTGAAAGCAAATGAGCAAAAGGCTTTCTTCCAATTGTGACCAGCTGTCTTCTTTTTTCCACCCAGTGGATGCTCCTGATGCACTGATCTAGAAGAGACATGAGCAAAGTAGAAACAGTGACATTTTGCTACTGTATGAATTCCCTCTCCCTTCACTTAATCCTGTTCTTACTGGGGCCTTGTGCTGAAAGCTGATAATTTTGATGGCCCCTGAATAAAGCCGGTAGCTTGAATTCCTGCCACCAGCCCCCGTATAATGAATTGGGCTAATGAATGCTAGTAAGTGGTAGGAATCTGTGACCAGCTGCATCAAGGCAGGTAATACAGCTCAGATTTAATTGGGAGCAGGTATTGGGAGGCTGTATTACTTTAATTGGTGAGGGGGTTTTATAAATGGAAGGGACAAAGTATAATGGACAAATTGTGCTGTACAATAGCACTTAAGCCGGGATTGTATGCATTCGTTAATCTGTTGAGGAATGAGGCAATTCTAAACAATTTTCTCAGTGAAACCAACTCCAGAAAGCTTGTCCCTTTTGTTCTCCCTTGGGAAAATGCAAGATTGAAACAGAAAATACCTTTACCGAGGCAATCATTTGCCACGTGTGGAAAGCGGATACAGCTGTAAACTATGAAAGAGGGATCTTTGTAGTACAATAAAGGATGGAAAAAGAGATAAAGCTGGGGATAAGAGTGGGCCTGTCACTGCATCCAAAGAAGGAATAAAGTGATGACATTTACAGTGACAGATGAGACTGTAAAGAGAACTCAGGACAATTTAGAGAGGGAAATTTGATATTTAAAAGAAAGGGCTCTGATAATTAAAAGTAGCATTACATTAAACTGTTACGCATGTCATTAGTGACAGAAGGGAACTGGTGCCTTTTGAAAAGTTAATGATTCGCACAGACCTGCTCTTGAAACTTTGTATGTAGTAAAGTTCACTTGAACACAGCATACTGTATGCAACACGGCATAAATTTTCTCTGTGTTTCATAGTGGGAAATAAGAAAGTTATATGATAATATGGAAGGTGTACTGTAAATACCATATGCCAATGTGTGTACAGTGTGGGTGTGTATGTGTAGAATCGTTGTACGCTGGAGGTCCAAGGTAGAGTTGAAAACCCAGCATATATAAATATTGTCAAAAATGCTCATTCTGTGGAATCCTTGGAAAAGGCAGGGTGTCTTTTTCTCAAGGCACAGGTTCACACGTTTTATTTTTGTCTTGTTTGTGTTTAACTAGATCTGTTCAACCTAGTGTGCCTATGGCAACAGAAGATAGCTTAAAGAATAACCTCTAAAGGTAGAGTGTATTTAAAGTGAAAGAACACAACACATGCAGCCAATTTATATGCCTGGTGCAGCTGTAATGGGTTAAGAGACCATTTATAACCTAGTTCTTCTGGCAGGGTTTTTGCCCCAATGTACTTCATTACAGGTGGGAAAACAAGACGGATTGTATGTCCTTCAGTGTTCATGTAGGCTGGGAAGTGGGAGGAGAAAAACAAAACAAAGCTGAAAATGAGTGTTGAATGGGCTTTCCCAGGATTCCCAGGTGGGTTTCATGTATTGCTTAATGCTGAAAATGAGACAGATTCAGCTTTCTGTATGGGTTGTAAAGGCTGAATTATCTTACCCTTACTATTGTTCATGACTTAACGCCAATACACAAAGCTGGAGCTTATTTCAGAAATTCTTTGTCCGTTAGAACTATTTTTCGTTCTTTAGTATTTTTTTCTTTTTTACAGATAAGGATAGAATTTGGTCTTAAGCTCACAAAATATTTATATATATATATATATGCATAAGCTTAATTCTAAATTTAAAATTATATGCAAGAGCAATGTTACTAAATTCTAAAAAGTAGCATGAAATTATTACTTATCCATCAGTGTGATAGGATCATAATTTTTTTGTAGAAATTTGTGGTTAGCTTTGTGTTAACTTTAGCAAAGTTCTCCCAGAAGCAGGTGAGTTACACAATAAAATAATCTATGACAGAAAAACAAAATACACACAGAACTACCTATATGGTAAGATATTGTTCTTTATTTCTCTAAATAAGATGTTTTAAACAGTGACAAACACATAAGAATGCAGTTGGAAAATAACTTAGATTTAAAAATAAAACAATATTTTTATGATCTGAGCTGACTCCATTGAAATCTTAAAAAGGAGTGTTTATCAATGTGTCAAAAGATCAATTTTATAGAATAATCATGTTTATTTGCTATGGAGAAAATAAGGCAGTTTAAGATCACCCTCTCCTATGTCATATAATGTGTTATCCCTGTAGTGCATCTTTCTACCTAATCATATGACATTAAAAGGCAACCAGGGAAACTCACTTCACAGAGGAAAAGGGGCTTTCTTCCAAAAAAGCCTGTATTCCTGATCTTAATGAATTAAAAGCAGACTCAGAAAGTGCAATGACTTTAGTGGGCTGATTGAATGTTTCTAAGGAAGTTGGGACCACAAATTATGAAACTCTGGATTACCCTCTTTCTCTCTCTCTCTGAGGCTCAGATGAATATCTAAACACAAAGAAAAAAATTCTTTTTTCTTCTCTAGCCTGAAGAGAAATAGCCAAATTTCATTAAAGTTTGGATAGCTTGCTTTCTCCGTCTGTGCATGTGTGTATATAAATTTAAATATGTGTTTGAAATTAAAAAAATGTTTTTGGAAGACAGTTCTGAAAATAGTAGCCCTGTCAGTTTAATTTTCTACATCTGCTTGTGACTGCCATTAAATTCTTATTATTTAGACCCAATGGAACATCAAGTAAAACAAAAACCAACAGTTAATTTACAAATTGAGAAAGGTCAGAGATCACTGTGCCTTGGCACCGAAATCCTTTAGAATAGGAACATGTGTTGTGTCCTACTTTTCCTAGTTAATATGCATGAATCATGACTTTGAAACACCAGTTCTGTGGGCTTTGGAGTTAGAGTTCTCCTTGAAACCCTCCTGGAGTGCAGAGCTGAGCAGCATCTCCAGCATTCAACAAAGCCACCACATTGCTTCAGTCTTCAAGCAACTGCTTTGTATCATCTCCATGACACCAGTAATAGCTGGCTATTACTCATCTGTGTTAGGTGAGTTTGGAGGATAGGAACTAGCCCTGACTGGTTGTCTGTCCTCTCACAAGATTCCCAAACAGGTCTCACTACACTTCTCTGAATGGAGCTTTCCTGTTTCTGAAGCAGCTATGGTTTTCTGTGCAAAATGGCATAGAGGGTTTGTAACTTATGCTTGCCTCTCCCAGGAAAAGGAAAATTAATTAATAATATAAATTTATTGAGTATATTCCATAAATAGTATTCTTTGTGAAAAATACTAGTCTGGTTGTGTGATTCTGTGAAGGTGGGACTGATAGGAAATTCTGCCCGTGGTAACAATGTGGTCTGTATGTCTGAAGAACTTAAAGATACAGTCCACTGTAGAGTCCAGATGAGCACCATTTGTATACCACTACCACCATTTCTGGAAATGGATGGGTTCGATCTCCTTGTTTTAATAGCTACTCTTCAAAAGTCAGATTATTGTCTGACCCTTCCACTAGCCAGCATGACTAAGTGATTGAGCGTGTCACTTGTGAATCCTTGTTCAGCTCCAACATCTGCAGCTGGGGCAGCAGCCTCCATGAAATTCCCATCATGTCTGGGCTGCACGGGGGAAAAGAAATACACAGGAAAACAACCTGTGCCCTCATCAGGATGCCAGCATCTCTGCTGACTGAGCCCTGCATGGAGATAGGAGTGCCCAAGCTGACCCTTGATGTGACTCCCAGAGCCTGGGTCCTCTCAATGGTCTTCCCAAGGAAATACTGCCCTGCACTAGCCCCTGGGTAGGAGTGTTTGAGAATGGCCTGGTTTACCTCAAGTGACTATATTTATAAAGAAATTAAAGAAAGCTCCAGGGGGTAAAAGTTGCAGAAAGAAGGATAAATGAAATCTGAGAAGCAAATGGTAAAAGAATCTATTGAATGTAAATCAGTCACTGGAATTAACATCCCAGATTTTTCTCATTTCTAGATGTATTTGAGATTTTGCTGCATTCATTTTGCATCAAGGAATCCTTAAGATAAATAGATACTGTTCATACCTCTACATATATAAGATTAAAACTGTGGGTAGTCTTGAGGAATTGTTCAATTAGTTTATTCCTCTCTTTTTTGTAGATTGACTTCCACAGCTTATTTGGATTGCTTCTCTCCTGATTTCATAATTTCAAAATAAAACATGAAGTATATTCAACATCCTAAGAGAAAGAAAAAAAAAAAATAAAGAAAGAGCCAACTTTGCTTTCAGAAATGAGTTTTCTTTGCCTATGCAGATATGTTGAGACCATTCTACTGGATCCAGCACAAGGATGCAAGCTCTTCAGAAAATGTTATATTCTATATAACTGAAGAATGGAAAGAAATGCAAAGGAGATTCTTCTTTGACAAGTACTTTTTTGTCAAAGTCAACAATGAACTATAAATAACCAGAGAGAGAAAGAAGAAAAGGAAGATTTTTATTTTTGCTCCAATAAGGGTGAAACTGAAGAAACTCTGGAGAGGTCAAAGGAGTTGTGCATAATATGCTTGGATTTCATAAAGACACAGTCAAAATTTCTACAATGACAAATTTTGCTTGACTTCAGTGTCTTTACTGGCATTTGGAATTGTGGTCTCACCACTAATAGACACATTGGGCCCCCACTCACTGTGTTGGAGCTATAAAAGCAGCAAGGAATGTGGAAAGAAGGATGAAATGTGCCTGAGTATGCCTGTGTATTTTTCAGTTTAAACTGGGGAAGGTTCTGTTTACATGAATTACAGCCTATGAGTATTTTGGCAAACATATTGAGAACAGTTTACTCGTCAGTACTACAAGAAAGAGTCTTAACAATTGACTTTCTTAAGAGATTTCTAGGTCTCTGTTCTTTTCATTTTAGCACTTATCTTACAGTTTTATCTTCCACTTTGGCTTAAAAATAGCTTTAGAGTGAAAAAGTACAGCTGATAATACTGATAAAATACAAAAAACTTAAAATCCCTAAGCAGTTTAGATGAGGTTTGGATTTTGAAATGATGTTCCTTTTTCTGTTATCACCAAAAATTAGTTCAGTCTTTCTTTTTTCTCACTCATTAGCCTTCTTCCCAGTAAGAGATGCATTCCAGATATAATACTCCACAAAGAAACACTGTAGACTTCTCCTGCCCTCTTGTATCTTTGACCTGAGAACAGGAAAGGGAAAAACTGCTTGAGAATCAAGTCAGTGAGTTTTGGAAAGCTCTGGAGCCAAAAAGGGCTGTGGATGTTTTGATTGTGTAGCCTGTCTTTGAAGGAGCAGCCATTGCCATGTGAAAGTTAATAAATAATGAAAATGTTGTCAACTCTGCTTCTAAAAATGTAGGTGATATTTTCTTTAAACCACTCTAAAAGTGTTTTTGTTTTTTTTTCCTATATGTTTTGGTCTGAGTTCCCTCCCCTCTTAGAAGAAAATTATTAGTGTGATTTTAGATCCAGTATCCAGTTACAGTAGGAGCCTGTTTTTTCACTTTTTGGCAAGAATAATTTAAATCAATTCCTGGCTGAGCTTTCTCAGTCAATTTTTTGTTTGTTTGTTTGTTTGTTTTTGTTGGGGGTTTTGTTTGTTTGTTTTGGGGTTTTTGTTTAATTGGGTTTTTTGTTGTTTTTGTGTTGTGGTTTTTTTTATATTAGAAAAATATTGGGTTTTCTCACTGCTTATGATTAATTTTGAACCTAAGAGAATAATGCCTGACTGGAAAAATAAAAAATACAAAAAGCCCAAATACATGCCATCCATGTCAGCCATCTTCAATTTTCAAACCAGTTTTTTGTAACATGATTGTGAGTGGATCCCTCTTGACCTGACACACAGTATCTGAAAGTCCTGAGCATGAAGTATCATAACCATCTGAACGTTTTGATAAGCTCAATCGCAGATTTAACTTTTACTGTTTTTCTTCTGCTTCTTTCTCCCAGTTTCTTGTAGTTTGGGAAAAAATGTTATGTCTCTTCATGGATTATTATTACTAGCAGATAATCCTTCTTATTGACTTAGGTGGACAGAAAAGACTAGTATTAAAGTATTCAAGAGAGGTTACTTAAATTTTAGTAGGCAAGGAGATGATCTGAAGTTTGGCATTCTGGAAATATAATTCATTGGGGGTATTCAACAGAAACAAATATACTTCTTCAGGCAAAGGCACAGTGGTCTTGCATCAGGACCCTCCAGTCTTTTATGTGGCCAGCAAACATTCCTATCAGGGGGACACTCACCTCTCCTCTTTGTGAACCACATCAGAAAAGGGCTGTGAGACAAGCTCATGCTTGCTTCCATTTTTCTCATTTTCCTTTTGGTTTTTGTTTCTTTGTCTCTCCCCAGGTTCCATTTAGATGTATTTTTAATGTGAAAGTTTTCCTGTTCAGAATCTTTCATGCTGGCTGAGCATGTACAGCTGGTTGTATTGGAGTTTGCCTTACAGTTAGTGGGCAGCTGCTGATGTTTAGCACCAAACATCATCTTGTTTCATCCAGTCTTCGATACCTAATGTTTCACTCTGCTGGAAAGCGCAGTGCCTCTACACTCCAGTGCTCTATGGTTACATATTTATCTTCCACATTTCTTAAGGCAAAACTCACTGATGTGTTTCTCTGATGTGCTCATAATTCAAATACTATGTTTGCTGTCAACAAGTCATCTGATCAAGATTTTTTTTTTTTTTTTTTTTAAGAGGAAGATGAGGAGTAGCAACCTTCACATCTTAAAAATATTATGCCTCTAGGGGACCAGTCATTATCCTGCAGTAGGTATTTCAAGTTGGCAAATCAATGGAGAAGATCAGGGATGAAGATGAAAGACCCAGCTAGTCTTGACCCTTGCCACTTCTATTTTTTTAAGTCTCCTTCAGTGCTGATCATGCAAAGAGCTGGGCTTAGGCTTATTTTACCACCAGCCAAGGTAGAGAAAACTCATCCTTCTTTTGAACTCATCTTCCTTTTCTCCAAAGGCTTTTTGAAACAGCCTCAGGTTTAGGGTTAATGTTTTGTCTTTCTATTGCTCAAGACTTTATTCTTTGACTAAGGAATTTGTAAGAATATTCCTTTCTTCTCATGTTGTAATGACCATCATGTCATGACAGTAATGATGACAATCATGACAGACGATCTGATTTTACAACCCTAGAACTAGGAATCTGAGTGCAGGTATGTCATCATAAAAGCTTTTGTTCTGAAACAGGGCTAAGTATGACAAATGAATAATTTACTTTGTGGATTGCTGGAGAATGTTCCTTTAATGCAGAAACATATTCTGCTTTATAGTGAACTGTGGAGTGAGAAAGTGTGTCAGGTATTAGGAAGTGAAGGCTTCTCCATATGGACATGGACAAAGTTACTTTCTCTGTTGCTCTGCTGAGCAAATTTTAAAAGTTACAAGTTATTTTGTAATGGATTAAGGCTACCTGCTATTTTGTTTCTATTAGTCAACCTTATTTCCATTGTCTATATACACCAACAAATCAGCAGCATTTTGAGTGAACTAAGAACCAACTAAAATATAATCTCTGTCTTTAAAAGAGATTAATATACATTAGCCTCACTGTGACACTTTGAAAAAAAATGTTTTAATGACAGCAAGATCCCAAAATAAGGTTTATGAAAAGTTCAGGAACAGAAAAGTTCAGACAACAGTCTGTTAAAGAAAGAGAGATATTCTAGTACCTCACTAGAAACTGCTTAAATTTGCATGATTTTAAAGCCATCCAACACTTCCTTGAAAATGTCTTTCAAAGTGTGTCCTGTAAGCCTCCTTCTCTGAAGTAGTTGGTTAGAGAGGTTATAAGGTTTCATGTTATTTTAGTCATCAAAAATGCAGAATCTTCTGTGAAAAACATGGGTAAAGAGGTAACCATGCTTTTCAAGATTAGTTCTCACACTGTGGCTGAACGTGGAACTATCTTTTGATATTATTATGAAGGAAAACACTTGATTTTTTCCACAATTAATTCTGCTGAAGAGGGAAGCTTTTCCCCATAATTAGTTCATTCCCTCTACATGTTTTCTCAGCAGTGACCAACTCCTATTAGTGCAGTATTTGGTGATGATGTAAATTTTAGCATAT
This sequence comes from Aegithalos caudatus, assembly GCA_013389925.1. Classification (NCBI taxonomy): domain Eukaryota; kingdom Metazoa; phylum Chordata; class Aves; order Passeriformes; family Aegithalidae; genus Aegithalos; species Aegithalos caudatus. The sequence goes on along the minus strand of WEIU01011341.1, from coordinate 39,862 downwards.
GCTTTAACATAGCTGGTGGAACACTGAGCCCCCAAAGTGCATTAGTCATAGTTTTAGATTAATCCTTAGATTAAAACTCAAATGAGGTTTTAGTAATCTCTTAGATTCCTGCTTCTTTATAGTGTGTAAAGAAAGATCTTAATTTATGAAATGTTCACCACTCTCTAGCTTGCTCCTCCACAGATGTGACTTGAACCCTCTGTGCCAAAATTTGGCCTTGATTTATCTGTTTTTTTAGTGCCAAAGGATGGCAGGACCATGGCAGGAAGACTTGTGAGTTTCCAATCCAGGCACATTTTCTCTTGCCTTCTGATCCTTTGAAAAGGATCAGAAAAGATTTCCTCTGTAAAATCGAAACTCATACCACATATTTTTGCTTTACACACAAATATGTTCCTTCAGTGTTACAGAAGCTGCATAGTTTAAAGTCTGAATCAAAGAAATAGCTGCTTTTATTTAAAAATTAAATGGTATTAATTGAGGTTTTTACTTCAAACCTAATAGTCTTGAAAAATGACATTTTAACTTCTTCAGTTTCAGAAATAAGCACGACACCTTACTTATCCCCAGGTTTGGTGAGCTCTGCCTGGGAGTCCATTCTGCTGCAGTTGCTTGCTTTAGGAGATGTCTGAGTAACATATTAATAGCCCCTGTTTGATAGAACCATATTTCCAAACATGTTTGATCTTGTGTTAACATGTGAGGGATGATTATAGACCTTTAAATCCTCAACTAATGCTTCATGCTATTATCAAGATAGTTTGGGGTTTTTAAACTGAAGTTACTGAAATGTGCGTCAATGCCCTATTTTGTTGATACTGGAATAACATATCTGACAAATACTGTAAAAACAAATCAATGCAAAATTCGGTCTGTTTTGGGTATTCTGAAAGGTATTCTTTACATTAATTTCTGTCTTTTCATGTATTTCCCAACAGAGATCTGCATACCTATTTATATTCATGTTTCCCTAGTCTTTTTTTGGCTAACCCAAGGTTTAAGTGTTGTACTCACTCAACTTGGTAATCTTTGGTTCTTAGTGGGATTGCATGAATAAACACACAAACAACCCTTTCTCACATTTGAGCACTGTGAGTAACAACTTGCAGTTGGTACTGTGAAGACAGAAGATCTTCTGATGAAAGTATCTCATTGTCATCTCTGAAATGTAGTTACAGCACCAGGGAATGTGGAGGCAGCATTGTCTCATTGAAGAATAAAACCAGCTAGATTACTGCTTTTATTTATGTTTTTATACTTAAATACTAGCCCTTACTGCTACTTCCACACCTTTGCTCCTTCACATCCCAGGCTGAAATAGGCCATGTTTGTTTTGGTGTTTTGGTTTTTTATTTTTACTTTTCTAGGGCTTCTTTCTTTAGTGTTCATGCTCAGCACACATAATCTTTTACAATGGGAAGCTTTCTGGTTCTTTTTGGTAACTTCCTGTTGGTTCCCATGTGCTTCATGGGCAAATTTTTTTTCTAATAATGTCATACAAACTTCATCTTCAGCTGATAGGAGAGTTTTAAAAATTAGGAGCAGACAAAAATTATGTTAACAAAGCATATTTACTTTTAGACATGATAAGTGCTTTATGATCTGGGAACAGTCAGATTTTATCATTGAGGCTGAATTGTTGAGCACAGCAGTATTACTAGTTAGGAGGTAAAATTGATCTGGAAAAAAATAGTTTGCATTATCAGTTACTTTTCTGTCAACCTTCTATGTCTCTTGATCAAGAAACGAAGTCCTTGGGAAATGAATGTACAAAACAAATGTCTGTTGTACAGCAAGATGTTCTTTAATTTACTTCCTTTTGTTTAAAAGTGATGTCTGTTTAGCACATTGGTTTAGATATGATTTAAAGCAGTTGACATGACAGATTGAAAACTTAAAATGTAGCATGAATAATACACAGTAAATTTATGTTGGGATGTTTTTATTCACTAGGGAGCCCTGAATAAGTTAGCAGCACTTGCAGCCACAACTTGTATACAGGGGAATAATTTGTATTTATTCCTTTCTTCCATGGAGCTAACTTATGTATATGTGTGTATATATATAAACATATATGTATGTACATGTTTGTATATGTATATACATGCATAATATGCAAGTATGTGTTTATGTATATACATATAGTCAGCTGAGATACACACACACACAGAGTCCATGCAGTTTATTAACAGTTAGCATATCATCTCTAAATGGAGCTTACTGCAATTTGAGATGTGCCCTGCTAGGAGCTAATGAGCAAACTCCTGCCTAATATTGACAATTAATCAGGCATAAAAGCATCTAGGATCAGGACCCATTGCCAAGCATAGAAGACTCATACAGACTTCAATGAAACATGATATGTGAACAAATTTGTCTAATTGTATATCAGTCCTATGAACAAATTCCCACCAAAACACTTAATTATCCACAGTACAGAAGCAATGCATCTATCTCAGAATGTTACTGGTTTTTTGGTTTGTTGTAAGCCATTTACCGTAACTAATAAATTGAAGGAAGTATCATTATGTTTTCTTGCCAGTGTTCCTATTTTAATTGGCCTTGTATACTTGAGCCAATATCTGTGCATTGACTAGAGTAACTGAGTAATGATTGTACAATAAAAAGTGATCACTATTGGCTGAACACTTTTTTTTCCCTTGATGTGGGAAGATTTGCTCTCAAACTGATAAAATTAATCTCAAAAGTAAAAAAAAACAAAAAAAAAAATTTTTCAAATTAACAACGAGCACAGTAAAAGGTTCAACCTCATAGTTTATAATGAAAAAATAAAAACATGATTGCTAATAGGAAAAACATGTATTTGTTCAGGTTCTGTGAGCTTAATTCTGCTAAAAGATCTGTTATACAACTTTTTTTCTTCTAGAATAAAAACTGTGTACCACTTTCTAGTTTAAAATCATGGTACAGGGTTGTTTTTTTTAGCAACATCAATAGAAAGCCTGTTATGACACACAACAGAAAACCACTTGAAGTATTGCTGTTACTCACTACAGAAGAATGATTTGTGCAAAGATAAGATGCTTTGGCCTTGAGACACACATGAGTAAATTGGGTAGTTTTCCTAAGAAGCATTCTTGTTGAACTGTTTTCCTTTTCCATTTCAGTTGACAATATGGATCTGTAGTATATTGTTGGATCTGCTGTGTGATAACACAACAAAGCCTGTGTTCTGCTCTCAGCAGTGCTATTTATACCTTGTAACGTTTTTCAAAGGACTGCTTTAGTGTTCTTCCACTGTTTAAAAAAAAAAAAAAAAAAAAAAAAAAAAAAAAAAATGCAAAACAAAAAAAAAGCCGAACCAAAACAACACAAGATAAGCTGCCCCCCAAACAGATAAATAAATAAATAAATAAATAAAAACAGCTATAAGTCAGATTCAAGCCTGGATATTTCCCTGACAGTGAAGCTCCTTTTTCAGTTGATTTACAGAAGAAGAGCTGCATCTTGCAAATGATATTGTATGAGCCAGAGTCCACCTTTTATAACTGGAGAAGGCAAGAGTTGTTCAGATCTTTTTCTTAAGCCTATTACTTTGAACGGAGAGCAAAGACTGTCTCTGGAATTGGGCTAAGGGTAGATGAGTAGCTGTCATCCAAAAATCTCCACACCAGTGAGGGTACAAGGAAGCAGGCTAAGCATTTACTAATTTTTATTTGAAGATGGCTGATATTAGGAAAGCTCAGTATGATTGCTGAGCTTTCATATTGAAGTGTATCTTCATGTGGTCTCTGGGAGAGACCCTTCTGTCCTGGATGCCAATCAGTTGTGATCAGCCAGAAGCTGAAGTGATACTTACTCATTGCTGGAAATCAGGGAAAGAAGCAGGAAGAGATTTATGCTAGGCAACAGCACAAGGCTTAAGTCATCCTTAGGCAGCAAAGAGAAGGGAAATAAAAGACTGCTTAAAAATTTATTACTGCTATATTTTGGAACATATGGGTCACCAAACCCAAAACAAGACTAAGCATGACTTTCCCTTATATTCAGAACTTATATTTTCCTGGTCAGCACTGAATTGTTTGGTAATGGCTAGCTTTTATTATTGACCATTTTGTGTGAGAGTATGATGTGTTTGTGCATGCCCATGCCTCACCTAAAAATAAAAAAATTGATGGCCACTTGTAAAAAGACGAATTTGTCTTAAAGTTACAGTACATAGTGAGATTACAAATCAGGAAAAGATATATCCAATAACTTATTTTGGGGAGTGGGTGTGTGTTTATTATTATTATTTTCAGTTTTTCTAATAAGCAAGGGCAAGAAAAGAAAGAAAAATCTGAGGAAAAAAGAAAATGCAAAACTTTGTTAATTGACTGGTGCTTTCTTTAGCATCCCAGTATCCTGATAAAATGGCTGGATATCTTCTGTGGCTCCAATATAGGTAACATGCTTTTTTCATCATAGAATGAATTTTTGTTTTGAATGAGTGTAGGAAAAATATTCATATGAAGGATATTATATTATTGGGTATAAACTTCAGAAGATGGGTTGTCTTTCTATGAAGGACATCTCTCATATGCTATAGATGGATAATTACCTTTCTTTCTGAAATATTCTTTGTCTTGGCTAATCACAATAAAAGGCAAATATATTAACAGCTGTACTGTCATAGATCTGCTTTTCTCTTAATTCATAGTAAATCAGCAGTTTCATGGATAATTTGCTACACCCAAAGCATGCAACATGGAAATACAGCCATCACAGAAAATTTTCTGCTGTAAGGAACAGGAAGAAAATCTCTGTTAAAATCAGACATAGCACCTTTAAGCTTCTCTTTTTTCTTTCTGTCTTTCATAAATAGCATCTTTAGAACTCATGGTATCTCTCAAAACAGTAAACATTATTTCTTTCTCACCATTAGAAGTCTTCCCCCACCAAAGTCACAGTCTTACAATTAGGAGTCAAGACAAAACTATGCTAGGTTTAGCTCTCTAGGGCACTCTAAGGGAAGAGATTGCTGAAACTTTGACCTCTCCTTAATTCCCCCTGCAGCTCATGTTACTTTACTGTAGTTTTCTGGCATGGTCACAGGACCACATCAACTTCAAGAGAAACAATGGCCTTTGCCCAGCTCTAGGTTGTTCAACTGTTTCTACATACTCACCCTCTTACCCATTTGGAGTATCTGAATGAAAAATATTGAAAGCAGTTCTTTAACACATGCATTGCAATTGAAAAAGAAAATACCTGTGACAACATATGTGTGTATATATATATAGGTACATATACATATATAAATATAGATATATAATAATAAATATATATACACATAAAATACATACAAATGCATACATCAAGTTGAAATTTCAAGACATTATAGAATGGTTCTGTTAATTTTTGGCTGTTTATTTTTAATATGCTAATGTATAAACATTTTAAATGTTTTATAAAGTTCTTTGACTATTGACTCTTCACCCTGGTTCCTGATTCAGGCTCACTGGGAGAGAGCAATGATGTCAGAGTAGGATGGTCACATCACTGCAGACTGTGAAGAGCAGGTGATATCAAGGTGAGGAGCAGATCACCTTCCTCAGTGCTTGGGAGCTGTCTGATGTTCCTTGGAGAACAGTCCTCAATGCAAATTATTGCTTGAAGAGCTAAAAATATCTAGCAATTGAAAGAAAACTCTTGAAAATAATTTTGGGATATGGGTTCTTTTAATTTCTGTTGGAAAAAAATAATTAAAAAAAAAAACAAAAAAAACCCAAAAAAAACCAGGGAAGGAAATCCTATGTCAGAAATGTTTATGTTTCAAAATATACTTGCCAGCTGGCAAGAGCCTGAGCTGTTTTTGAGCCTTGATTCGAGGCTCTATCAATTGTCTTGAAGACTGATGTAGAGCTACATGTGAGGCCTGGAGACAGAGAATTGCAGTGCCTACATGCACCAGCCAACAGGTTTGGGATACCAATAAACAGGGCAACTGTTGAGTCACCTAGTGCATTATGCTTTTTTGCCTGTATGCACTGCTGACACTCAGCTTTAATTTTTTTATTATCTCCTAATTTTCCTTTTTAGTTCTGGCTCAAATCCTTGGCATTTAGAGGTGAAGGCATGAGCATGTTCCTTTTACTATCTAATAATGGTTAGTCAGTATAAGGTACAGATGCTCCTGCTAATTTTTCCTTGAAAAGCAACAGAAGCAGTGTCTGGTGGAGACACCCACTGACTCATCCAGCCTCTTTTCAAGACAACATAAAAATAGGCCATGAAGGTAATGCATAGGTGAAGTGACAAATTTTTGCGATAGCTATAGTTTGAGACATGAAAAGTTCTTGGACTCTGAAAAGAAAAATAATTTCCCTCCAGACTAGTGAGCTTCTTTGGAGAAGCCACTGTAGTACAATACTTTTATCCAAGCAACACAATGTGTCTGTTTCTTCAGAAAGCCTTGAAGTAGAGTCCCAACTGAGAGGTTGTAATAAAAATGTAAGTAGTCATGGGATTGGAGGTGAAGTTCTTTCCTGAGTTTCAGTCTCATTAAAATGAAGAAAAAATAAAGCTGAAGAAAAACTGAATAACTTTCAAGGTGGAAGGGGGATTTAGAACCAAACCTTTTCCTGCAGACTCTTTTCCTTTGAGCTCAGTCTGTAGTACATGCCCCTCAACTGCACTGTGTTTACAGTGTTATGTATATATTCTGTGCTGTTTTTTATTTTCAATTTTTTTTTTTTATCTATTGAACCTTTATTACAATATGGTACTGTTAACAGCCATACAGGAAGAAATTAGTTAAATTGCTGACATAGTTAAAAAGCACTGAAACCTTTTCAGAAGCATTTATGAAGTCCTAGCAATACAGAAATTCAGAAGACTGCTAAAAAGAAGGTGATATTGTTTGTTCAAATATTCAAAATTTTAATAGTTAAAAGTAGAGAATAGGAAGAGAATTGTAGACTGCAGAAGACAGCATAAAACTGGGCTTTAGTTCCTGAGAGAGGCTATGAAATACAAGTCATGAAAAGTTTGTAAGGGGACAATATAGCTTTTTAAATAAAACTTCATAGTAACACATTCACAATTAAAATAAAATGTAAATTTCATGTTTATATGCCTTAGAGAAAGATACTAAGATAGAAGTTTATAAAAGAAACAATCTGTGTTAGCATTCATTGCAGTGAAATACCATTTTTTGTTCCTAAGTTAGAATTATCAAGGAATGTATTATAAGTCTGAGGAACACCATTTTTCGTTACATATCTGCCTTTTCATATGATAAATAACTTTTTAAAAATTTATATAAGTTATGCTTGTAAATATCCTTTAAATAACCTTCAAGCATTTCTTCCATATATTGAAGATAAAGGAGAAACTTGATTTTAATATTTTCCCGATTTTAAATGACATACAGGAAAATGTATATATATTTCATGGTTTAAACATGTATAAGCTTTACATTTTCTTTTAATGAGGACATTAGAAGCAAAAATGACATGTGTCGTGCAATGCTACTGCTGCAGAAGTAGAAAAGAGAAAAAGTAGAAAATTTAAGATTTCTGTCAGTGATAACTTGATTATTTTGGTGGTTTGGCTATGAACATTACTAATTTTAAGTGTAGCAGAGCAGCAGCTAAAGGCAGGAGGGTGCTGCCTTGGCCCTGAGTGGGCTATCGGAGCCACTGCTCCAAGCTGACTTTCAGTGAGTGTGCCCTTTGTATGCAAGAAAAGCCAGGTGAACTCCAGCTCCCTGCCCACCTGAATCTCTGCACCGCTGGAAATGGGTGGCTAATAGAAAAAAAAAAATGTCAGCAAGAAGCAGGGAAAAGAGGGGAAAGATCTAGAATAAGAAAAGAAGCCATCATAAGAGCTGTTCAGCAAAGTGTCCCTTACCCACCAAACCGAACTGCATGTAATGCAACAGCATAAACATGAATCCAAATATTAGGAATATTTATTGGAAAGGCTATTTCATGTTCTTTTCTTTTAACTTTCTTTTGAAAATTGTTGTTGATTAGAGCTGATTCCATGTAAAATTATGTGATTTCAACTTGAAGAAGTGATGCAAAGTTATTTATTAATAGCAGAATTTTCAACTGAAATATATGTAGCTCACTCATTGTAACAGAAAGTATATTTAATTAATTTTTATGAAAATACAGTGAAAGCAAACAGAATTTTAAAATAAAATTTAAATAAAATTTTAAATAAAATGTCTTTAAGTCAAAATAGAAGTTCCCACAACTTATCATTTCATTAAGCAACTCTCCATGTCACTATTTTGCTTTTGTTAATGTAGATTTCTGGGTTTAATTGTTCAACAAGTTCTCGAGAACAACTTAGAGGAGATTGGAGAGAATATATTTTCTCTCCCTAAAATTATCTAGTCAAAGGTGGCTGCAACAAACTTCCTTGCCCCTCTTTAGAAATAAAAAATCACCTTTGGGCGAAGAAAAAAAATATAAAATTCCAGACCCTGAGGAACTGATTGAGAAAACTCATAACAAGTGAAATAGGTGAAAAAAACCAACATTTCCCAAGTCTTCAATCTCTGTGTATATTAAAAAATCATGCAAAAACATATCCAAATAATCATGTCAAATATAATTTCTCATTAGCCTTATATAGGTNGAAAAAAAAAATCTCTGTGTATATTAAAAAATCATGCAAAAACATATCCAAATAATCATGTCAAATATAATTTCTCATTAGCCTTATATAGGTAAAAATGTTTAGCAACACTAAACAATAAGGTATTCAAAATATAGAACATCTAGTTTAATGCAGATTAATTTTTAACAAGAATTCCTATGCAGTAGGCAGATAGTTCCCACATTCCATTGTGATTGACAAGCCTGACATATGGAATAGTTCACAAATTCCCAGGTGACTGACAGATGGAGAATAGAAAGGCGGATAAAGTTGCCTAGAGAGCTGAGGACGATTTCATATTCAGCGGTTTTGATCAAAAGGATTCCAGATCTCACACTAAATTTAGCACCGCTGGCAATTAGTGCATGATTTATTCAGTCCTTTCATTTGCTGGTTGACAAATGGAAAACAAGCACAAAATTAAAAATAAGTTTATTTCCAGCATTTCGGATATTTAAAATGTGTGTGTCTTTGTTTGCACATAAATTAACATGAGATGAATTTATAGTGAGATTAAATCTGAAATGGAGATTCAAGCAATAAATAAGAGCTTTTTTATGTATCTTTCAGGCAGAACAGGTGTTTGAATTAAGAAATACTAATATGTTTAGCAGCATGACTCCACCTTTAGCATTAGGGAGTTGATGTTTCCCTAAATTTAGAATAATCTTTCCACAATTTAAGATTCTTTCATAAGCTTCCAGCATAGGTGACCATCTGTAAGTCAATACTAATGCTTTTTAGACCAATAATAATAAAGAAAAGCTATCCTCATGCTTTTTGAACACAACTGAAGAACTGCATTTTTCCTACTGATGTGTCTGCATAATTCTTACAAGTGGCAGTTAAACACAAACACAGAGCAAGGGAGTCCTCCCAGTAGTGGAAAACGTCATTATTTATGAAAAATAGGAAGGAAACACTTCAAATCTGCTTGTAAAACTTGTTGCAACTAGAATCCAATTTCTCATCCATACTACTCACTTTGGAGGGAAGAGTCATTTCCTCCAAAACAATTTATTCATATGAGCCTTTTGAATAGATTATGGCAATATCTCTTCCAGAAATGGGGAGCACAGTGTGGTATTCCATTCCTGGGGGAACCTGTGATCTGGGAAGTTTCAGGTGTGTGCTTTCAATGGAAAAAACAATCTACAAAGAACGATAAGAAATGTTCATTTCTAAATCTAACCCTGAATTTAGTGAATGTGTTCTTATCTTCTGAGGGATAATGCAGGTAACAGAAACTTCTGGGTACATCTTTTAAAACCCCAAGTAGAGTTCTAAATGGCTTGTGGAAAATACCAGAATTTGCAGCCTATAAGGCTGTAAGACTGTAGGTTTACAAAAGGTTCTCTTTTTTGCAACAAATACAGGGATGTTAAGCTAATCTGAACAAAGAAAGCCCAAACAAAAAGTTGCTGCTCTTAGTGAAAAAGTGAAAACTACCGTTAGTAAATGTTTTTTTAAAAAGTAAACTTAAAGAACCAAGAATAAAACCTGCATACCACCATTTAAAATTTTCTAACAACTTAAGCTATTAATTTATTTTTTTTTTTCTGGCTTCAGAAACTTGTAAATACTTACAGATAGAGGTGCAGTGTGACTCTGTAGCTACACCTATCTCCTAAGACAGAAACATGTTTCCAAAGTCTCTGTGAAAACTCAGTTCATTTCTTTAGGAAGTCATTGAGCTAGCACGACACTAGCACAGCCCAGCCTGAGGAGCACAGCACACTCCATGCTTCCCTGTGCTCTGTTTCCCATCTTCACAAGAACCTGTTTATTATTACCATTTTCTCCTCCTCTGGATATCTCTTCCTCACTCCCAGCAGCAACCCAAAGTAATTCCCAGGCAAGCAGCCTCAGAGCAGACTTTTTTTTTTCCTTTTACAGAATTGCCTCTCCACTCCCCTCAAGCACTGGAACAAAATAAAATCATTGTCTCTCCATAAATGTGATTCCTCTCAGACGTTTTTGCAGCTCTGAAACAAAATAACTGTCTCCCAGCTCCTCCCTTTCCTCTATACTTATTTCCACATTTAAGTAGAAAAACAAAACAACCCAAAGAAACAAATAAAAATTTTAAAAACCCAAACCAACCAACCAAACAAACCAAAAAACAGTAACTCTTGCTTTCAAAGTACCTACAGCTGTATGGTCTAGATAGAAACATTTGAGTAAATGCATAGAATACCCATATTTCTTGGGATGAAGAACACCTCACAGAGAAAATACATATGGTAGATTGTCATTAGTCTAGGAAGTTAGACTTTTTGTCTGCTCATTTAAGTTATGTTATTTCCTCTAGCTACTCCAGATCCTAAAAGATAAATGTTTGATTCACTGAATCAGTGGGATTTACACGTCTAAAACTGACTTGGTCCCAAATACTTTTCTTCTCCTTTAGGGACAGGATAGAAGGCAGAAGGAATAAAAAGGGAAGTACCATGCACTCACTAAACCCATCTAAATGGCTAAGAGCCTGCAATGTCTTCTCCACTTGGGAAAGGTACAGAGCAGAGCTGCATTGTTGTTCTTTCCTCTAGTGCATCTAAGCAGCAAATGTCACCATTTTTTTTTAAAAAAAGGTCAGTCTGCTTTCATGGGCACAACCATGAAGCTGCCATTGTGCAGGGAACTCTAACTGAGTGGTCACTCTATCACAATTTTCCATGATGTGCCTGTTTTTCTCTTCTCACTTTTTCTTTGTGACCCTCCTAGTTTTTTCCTCTCAGACAGACAGACAGGAAGGCAGTGCTTACTGATTTCTGCTAAGGCAACGTCTCCTTTTACTATACAGCTACACAGACTAAAGACATGCATTTAAAATGTAATGTGAAATTCTGTAAATTCAAATTATTCCAGGCAGGTTGGATCCAATCCAGACACTGGATTTTTTACGCTTCTGTCCTGTGGTTACCAGTGCTTCAACATTTTTCATTATTCTGTGATGAGTGCTGTTGCTAGCTTTGTACTAGCTTTGTGCTAGCTTTGTACTTTGTATGCTAGGAAGATAGTTTTGCTGAACTGGAAGTGGAATTGATCCAACTTTCATCCCTTCTTTCTTGCCACTATCACTATGAGTCATCCCAGAGACTTTAATGAGTTCTCAATATACACATTATGGTATTTTTTTTAATATGTGTTCTTCATCAACCAGATTTTAAATACTTGAGTTACAGATCTGTCTTGTTCACCTTTTGTTGATGAGGGCCTGCACCTAATGAGGGCATGATCACACCAGAGCTGGCTGTGAAGTAAAAGAGGAATCAGAGAGGAAAAGAATTTTTTTTTGCTGCACTTGAGGGAATACCGATAACCAGTACTTCGTTTCTTTCCTGTGTAGTTCAGATAGTTCCTTTGGTGAATTGTTTACTACATTGACAGTTTTCACAGTATTGTTTCTTTGCCATGACTACATGACTAAACTTTTAAATAAGATACTAGGAGAGTAATGAAGAGAGTGAATTCACTGGTAGCAAAAAAATCAGATTTGAGTCACATCTTCATGAATCTGTCTTTCATTATTTGACCAGCTGGAGTTTATATCCATCACTATTTTAGCCTCTGCTGATTTTTCACTTCATCATAATGTTTTGGTTAAATTCAGTAATCCTCTTTCTGGGCCAGATTCTGCTTTCAATTATGTTAGTGTAAATCTAGAAGAATCTCACTGAAGGATAATATAGTTATTTTTATTTATTCCAGGGTAACACAAAATGGAGACTCTCTGCTCTACATGTGCTTCCAGATCTCTATATTCATCTTTAAAATCTCTTTATTTGTTTACAGACACAACATTTTTTCCCCAAAAACCTTTATCACTTGCTCTGCGTGTGTTGTAAGGAAGGAGAGAAGTGTTCTTCCCTGATATTTTTTTCTTAGCCCTTTTATTTTTCTCTCCAGACACTATATTATGTGTTTAACTACTTAATATTATTTCCTCCCTGTCCACCCATCTGTTTATTTTAGTTGCTTCTTCCTCTTGGCTGGCTTCTGTATAGACTCTCCCCATATGCCTGCTAGGAATGTGAATGAATATGATTAACAAGCACTGAAATGCACAAATAAGATCTTACTTGAAACTCTGTTTCAGGATCTGCGTATGGTGAATGTTTCAGATCTTGTCTGCTTCTCAGCACATTAAATATCCTGAACATAGGTATGCAGACAAGAGCGTGTCCGCACGGTGAGAGGGTGTTTCCTTGCAACTGATGAATAAGTCTTGTGAAGTGATCCTTTCTGCCTAATAACCCTCTTCGTGCACTGTAGCAACAGTGGCTAACAGCTCTACAGAGAAGCATGTGCTGTGCATTTGCATCTGTGTGGCAGATACGCGGAGCGGAGTCCTGCCAAAGCCTCTGGAAGTGTCACATCTTACATGGGTGTTGCAACTTCCTCTGCCTCTGCACAAGCCCTACCGCTGTTGAATTCTTCCAGAGTTCTGCTGGCTTTTACACATATAATTTAATCCAGTGTTACTTTTCTGCATGAAAGTACCCTGTGGAGTTCTGCTTACTGAGGGCTTCCTGTTGTATCAGACGTTGCAGCAATATGCCAGAGACCTTAAAAGTCTTTGTGATGAAGCAACAGGTTGAGACAGCTGAGAATTAAGACTCAGAAAAAAGAAAAAAAAGATGGCAAAGATGAAGCTTACCAAAGCTTAGCATAATGAGTGCTGTGACTGGGAATAGCTCTCATCTCAGCAAAATAAATCCTGAACCCATGTACCTTGCTTTCTGAATGCACTCTCTGAATCACCTTGAGGCTGATTTTCTGAATTATGTAGCTGTATTTAGTAGATTTTTCTCAGCTGTGGGCAATCACAAAAAAACAGTCTATCCCAAAAAGAAAGTTTTCTGCCAGGTAAGGGGAGTTTCAGATCCCAAGCCAGCTCTCTTGTTTGAGCATTAATACTCAGTCAGCAGATAGCTGTTATTCATGATCTTTCTGTCCCAGGAAATGGCAGTACCTGTCTTTCATGCATTTTGAATTTATAGCTGGACAAACATGTGTAGACCAAATAGAAAAAAAATTGTATCTATTTTTTAGTTTGGCCCAGAATTTGAAAAGGATTAATTTTCAGTTGGCCAGAAAAATCTGTTTGTAGAAGTGCTGCCATAAGTGGTCAGTTCCTTGATTGCTCTGGATAATACTGGAAAATCCTTGCTACAAATAATTTTCAGTGATTATTGATTTACATTTTCATAGTAAATATATTTGGCTGCTATTACATTTTCTTTGTGCTTGAACTCTGCAAGTCTGGTTTAGTCTTATTGGCACCACTGCTTATTGAAAAGGACCTTTAAAAGCAGCTGTTGCAGAGTGCTTGTGCTAGGAAGCACAACCACAAGGGCCACAGCCATCCAACAGCAACACAGAAATGGTGCCAGCAGGCTCACGACTGCTCGCTCTTTGACTCCACAACTTAAACAGAAATCCAAAAATATAACGTTTGTCTATGTTTGAGGGGACAGTGCATGTATTTCATAGATGTAAAAGGAGGTAACTAATAAAAAATATTATTTTCCTGAATACAATAAGAAGTGAAATTAATTAAACATACTATTCACCAATGAATAAGTCCTATGTGTTGATCAAATTCCAGAATATGCCCAGTGAAAACTTGGCAAAAATCCAGAATTCAGTAGGACCTCGGTTCTCCAAATGTGTGTGAGTCTGAGTAGGTGTAGAGCTCCATTGACAGGGCTCCCAGCCTGCTGCACAGTATGGACCTTTGGAAAGAAAACTTGTGTACATCTGAGTATGTGTAACTGGTTACATATTTGGAACCCAGATTTTATCATTAATAATAAAGTCAGAGCTAAATGGTTGGTGATAAGTTGCTGAAATTCAGAGGAAGAAATTTGAAAACATATGGTAAGATTTGGTTGAAATCCAATGAAGTAAAGTAATTGAATTTTGTACAAAGGCCACAGAAGGGAAATGGAAAATGTGCAATGATAAATTAATGTGTGGCCAAGGGTTATGTGTCCTATCCAGCAATATATACACTAGAAAGTAAAAAAAGGTCAATATGGGTAAATAAAGATGTGAGAAAGTAATCAGGGGTTGAGACACAGGCATATGTAAGGTGTAAAACACCCAGGTATGAGAGAGGTCTGGGAGTATTAGAGAATGAATTTTACAAAAAAATTTGAGGAAAGCAAAGGTGAAAAATTAAATGAGGATCACAGAAAAGTTTAGATATACATTAAGGCATTTTTCAAGTGTCTAAGGAATGGGAGGTCAGTGAACTAGTGCCTCAAAGAGAATAGAAGGATAATTTATTGAGAGGTAGACACTTCAGAAGAATTAAATGTTTTCTTTGATTTATTGTTCATAAAAGGAATGGGGGACATATGCCAGGAATAGACAAATACCAAAGGAAAACAGGTTCATGCCAGAATTAAAAAAATCAGAAATCTTTGGCATACACTCTCAGCTGGTGAAAATCTGCCAGATTCCTTTGCCCTCAATAGAGCCAGTTAACCCATTAAGGTGGTTAGGAGAAATTTATCTTGTATTTCCCAGTTCTACTTCAAATACCTNTTTTTTTTTTTTTCCTATCTTTTCACTGATTTGGCTAGTAGCTTATTGCATGGGCTTCAGAGTAGACTTTCCATTTTGTAATTTATGCACTGGATAAACTTATGTAGAACTTGAGGATGCTAGCTATACATTTGATGTACATTGATTTGTATCATAGTTCTGATGATAATAGGAGTAATATATAAATCTAGAAAAACAGTCATACTTGTTTCAGACCGGGAATGACAAAAATGAAGAGACTATTTTGGCCAATGCTAGACCAGTATGATTTATTGGGTACAGAATATGTTTTCCTTCTGGCATTTTCAGTACAGGGACTGACTCTGTGAGCCTGCAAGTTTGATAGTGTAACACTTCATCTGTGAGCAGTGAGACGTGTGACAGTGGAGGAGCAAGTTAGAAGCTCTGTAAAAGAAGATTCCTGTGTGAATTTAACAATTTTTGGTAGCACATTTAATGAGTCATCATACTGACTTGTAGGACTTCAGGATTCCATAGCCTGTCAGGATCAGATATACTTCAGTACCCCCTGAGAATCCAATGGCAGAGCAGTTCTAGCACAACGTTTAGTGTAGTGCCATGTGTGCAGCAAGAAGTGTCTTCTTTTTTCCATCAGTCCTGCTGCTAATGTTGGATGGAGATGAATCTTTTTCTTGTGACCAAAATCCTAGGGATTTTTCTGGTTTCCTTCAGCATGTTCATTTTCACAGGGCTCTAAACTTAGCCTCCCACTGAAAGTCATGGTGCTTTTTTCTACATTTTCTTGTTATAATTTTGGTGGATTGCCTTAGGCAAAATATTTCCATTAAGTAGTAATGATTAAAATCCTGATGCCAATGACATGTTATTGCCATATGGGAACCTGTGGAAAAGCATTTTGTGTTTACACCTGAGTCAGGATTTTGCAGTTGCATTCACTGGGTTGGTGAGGGGTGGCTTGAGCAGGGAGGAGGAGGGCAGTACTAGAAACCTAACACAGTTGCTTCCAGTTTTGTTTTTTACCCTTTGGGTACTCAGTAGGAAGCCAATGACAGAGCTACCTTGCTTGCTTCCATTTAATAATGCAAAAAATTTTGTGAACCAGTAAACAGAGCAAGCAGAATAAAGTGTTCTGCAGATGAGGCATTGCCAGTAACAAAATGGAAATCTACAAGCCAAATTTTTTGTGAAAACATTTTAATCGTTTTCATACAGCTCTAAAATTAGCCCCAGTGACAGAAAATGAAACTTAGTTAATGTATTTGTAGCTCTAAGGTGCACTGATTTATTTATGAACAGTGAATATTTTATGAAGTTGAATGAGTATTGCAAAAAAGAAGATGAATATTCACTTCAGTTTTAGAAATGGGTTGTTGTGTTTATGCCTTTTCTATGATCACTTCCTATGAACCTTCTAGTGATTGAAATGCAATTCCCTTGAACTGATATCAAACTGTACTGTCTGAGGGCACTCAAGGATAGTGGATATGAAACTCAGCCTGAATGAATCACATAAGGACCTGAGCCCAGGCATCTCAGTTAGGATAAGGCCCCATGCAAATGCACTGTGACTAGATTTGGAAATATGTTTTCTAGCAGAATACTTATTTATTTTCTATTGAAAAATCCTATTTTATCAGCATAAAACAGTTTGAGTAAGGGAAGCTTATTTCTTTAAAAATTTCATTTCAAGAAAAAAAAATATTTCAGTAGAGTTGAAATATTCTAGTTTAGCATTTTCATAATGCAAAATTTCATTTTTCTAAACTTTTGAATTACTTCCCATGTAAAAAATATTATCCATATATTACCCAAATCAGTTGCATACAGGAAAAAAAAAAAAAAAAAAAAAAAAGCTAATCAAAACCCTTTTTTTTTTAAAAAAATACATTTGACATAACTAAAAAAACACAAACCTCTTCTGGAAGTTTCAGCTCTTTCAAGTCATTATTAACCACATTCTGCTACCATTTATACAGTTTAAGGAAAAAAATTAAATTTTTTAGGTACAACATTCATATTCAAGCTGATGGTACATTCTCCATATGTATGGTCATGTGTGTGTGTTTCTGAAAAACCTTCCAGAAAAAAAATCGTGACAGGATGTCAAGTCAGACCACAGTGATTTTTTCTTACTAGGTCAAATATTTAAAGGCTTTTCAGATCAATAAAGTAGAGGCAAACTCTAGTAAAAGCACTAATAAAAGAGAATGAGGTGAGGACTGGTTATAGATGCTTTTTCAACTTCTTAGGATGTCCAAGAAAAGGGCTACCAGCAAATGAAACTTTTGCTAGCAAGAATATTTTTTTTTCTCCAGCACAGGGCTCACAAACAATAATATAATTCATCTGACTCCAAAGTTTTTCTCCCAGTGCACCACTTTTGTGCACCATATCAAAGGACTACCAACAGTAAAATCATAGACAACAAATATGTCCATTTGCCCACATTATGCTAAAATCATGGTCAAGTATCTGTCACCCTAGCATCAGTGTGGAGGTCTTCAGGCAGTACTGTCCACTTTTTGCTGAAAAGCATGTTGTTTGGGGTTTGTTTCTTGACTACTTAAGGCAAAGAAAATCTTTACACAGACCCTCAGTGCTTTTTGACAGGGAAAATTTCTAAAATTGTTTGATGAAAGCAAGATATAGGAGAAAGTTAAAAATGAGAAGCACACAGGGTTTGATGTCAAGAACAATGTTCACCTGAAACATATGCAAAAAAGGAAAATATTAAAGACCACAGCCCATCCTTAAAATTAAAATTTAATTGAAGGTCCTTGTCTTAAACAGTGGAACAGGGAATGATTCTGCAAGACAAGGTTGTGAAGTTTGTCCCTCCAAGCCCCAGAGGAGCAAGATCAGCAGTGCCAAGCAGGCTTTACCTCTTATCTCACCACCGGGGTGTTTCTCCAGCTCTGGAACACTCTGGCCCTTCGGTAAAGTGATAACTAATCTGAGATTTCAAGATTAATTTTTCTTAACACCTTTTTTTTTTTCAAAGTTGTCTACACCATAATTTTCTGTGATGCCCTGATAAGGACACATCAGTACAAAGGGAGTAGGCTGGGCTTCCTCAGCATAGACCTTCAGTTGAATCTCTATTTATGGTAAAAATAGAAAAGGTGCACCATGTACTGACCTTGGACACCCGTCTATTAGTCAGTATAATCCTGGCAGATACTAGATATGATATCAAAGAGTGGATTATGTAGCTGAACTCTGCTCCAGTGCTGAAGCATTCAAAATCTGTTTGGAAAAGTGTCAGCAATATAGTATTTGTATCCACAAGAAGCCCCTGGCAGGAGATTCTTCACAGGTTATTATGCTATCACCTGAAACTAACTGCCTGAAACAGACTCAATTTCTTTAAAACATCCTACTCTAAATTCTCATTAGGTAATGAGACTAGTTTAATAGTTTTGTTCTGACTAACTTACAGAAAGAGAAAGACAACTTTTATTTCTGGGCAGAGGGCTGTATGAAATTTTTTGGTTGATTGCAGTTTTGGTGAGGTTTTAGCTGTGCTTTAGTAATAAACGCTTTTAAGTTTCTTTAGAAATGGCTGATAAAATCCTGTGTATTGCTGTATTTATTTAATTTCTGTAATATATCCGTTTATAGGACAAAAGATAAAGTTTTAATATAATGACACATAGCTGTGGTCAAGGTTCTTCATTAATTAGAAATAGAAAAGAAGCTAATGGCATGTTCACAACATGCAGTGAAATATGTTTAATTAACATGGAGATGCCTCCAAAAATAGTATCTAACTGAGCTAGCTCCAAAAGCCGTAATATTGCACTTACTTGGCAAACCACTTAAACTAATTAGCCTTGCAACGAGAGGGGGCTTAATAGCTCAGTTATATTGTCTTTCCTCTCCAAACATATTGCTTTTGGGGCCCAGCAAGGGACATCACCTGGCACTGCTTTTCACCCTGCAGCCCTGCTCCCACACTCCCGCTTGCCTCCTGGGTTGTGCTATGTTCTCCACTCTGTGTGCTGTGCATGCACCTGCCCTCTCTTCTCTTTTGGGTACAGGGGAAAAAACAAAAACATCCTCCTAAAAATAATCCAAATCCGAGATCAAAAGATGAACTTGCCAGACAGTCTTTTAAAAGAAACACAGTGAAGTTAATATTGTCTCAGGGGCTGACCATGCCGATATTGTCAAATACAATATGTGCTTGAATATTTAATGTATTATGGAGAAAAAAAACAGCTCTATTTGTCCCACTTAAAAAAAAAAAAAAAAAAAAAAAAAAAAAAAAAAGTACTGATAATAGCCGGACAGGAAAAATAAATCAAAAATTAGAAAAATACCTGTAAGAAGAATAAATTATAGTGAAATGTTATGCAGTTTACATAGGAAAGGCCAAATATTTTGTGCAAAGTTTCAGGAGGGGAGAAGAGTTGCTTCTTCAAGTGTCCTACACTCAAATGGAAATATGCAATTCAGATAAGAAGCATTTGCAGAGTTGTTGAGGCATTTAGCTAGCAAACAAAAGAGTTTCTCAAAGAGATCAACATGGGAGAACTGAAGCAAAATTCTTAGAAGGAACTGTAGTAATTGTTCAGAGAATTTCAGGGGCTTTCTCCTGATGTCCTTAATGTCCTGGTGCTTCTTCAGAGAGACCATAAAGAGAGACCATCCTGGAGCTATGACAGCCACTATGACAGCTTATTCTATGTGGTGGAATGTAGGAAACTTTAAACATCTGGGTCATCAACATATCGATTTTTAGAAATGTAGGTCAAGGCTCTTAAAACTACCACATTAAAAGATACTGTTCATGATACCTAAAGTGTAGATTCCAGATCTTGGCTTGTCATAATAATTCTAGAGCAATATTCATGAAAGGACATATAATAGCAGCTGCATAACTTGTGGGTCAATACAGTTAATATCAATGCTTGGCAAGCAATACCTGTCCATTAAAGGTGTGGTTTGGTTTGGTTTGGTTTGGTTTGGTTTGGTTTGGTTTGGTTTGGTTTGATTTAGATTGGCTTGGTTTGGTTTGGTTTGGTTTGGTTTGATTTAGATTGGCTTGGTTTGGTTTGGTTTGATTTGTAGTGAACATGCTGCCTGTTTGTGTGGAAGCAAGTGGCTAAGAGTGTTCATTTATAGCAGTATTTGCATTGGAAAAGTGAAAGCACTACATTTTTACAGTGAGCCCAAATTTCAATAAGTAGCCCAAGGCAGTTAAAGTGTCTTTGCTTACTATCTAACCACTTTGTAAAAACTAAGAAATGGGTGTGGATTAAGACCCTATTAAATTTATTGTTTTGCCAGAAAGACACAGAAGTGTCATCACATATATAGTATGTTACAAAAGAGAAATTGTATAGAAAGGCTTATGAATTCCTCAAAGCTTTTTCACAGTTGTTTTGTGTTTCACTTATTGAGCAAATAAACTTATTGAGCAAACTAATAATAATAAAATGTATACTATTGCTTTCTTATTTTTAAAGTAAAGAATTTGTTTTCATTAAGATAACTCGTTTGCTAGATTTCATCCTTCAGTGGATTCCTAAAGCCTAGCTATTTGTTTGTCATAGAAATGATGGCAAAAATGGAACCATTGCAGCTCTGGGAGAGAACACTATAATAAAGTGAGTGAAATACCTCTAAATATAGGGAGAAAGGATTATTGTATTTATTACCTTGAGACTAAACCAGAAGTGAAAGTGAATGGTTTCTGTTGAGAAAAAAAAAAAAAAAAAAAAGTTGTGACTTTATCTCCCTTGGGCATGAGAACTATGCCTCAACTGGCTTCTGATTTGATGTTGATATTCAGAAAACTACAGACAGAAGACAGAACATCACAGCCCCATCAAAAGTTTCCATATCCTCAGCACAAGGAGAAAAGAATAAAACCTTTCACAGTTTCACAATAGGGTGACAGCTCTCAGCACTACTTTGTGGAGGTCCGTCTTACTGGTTAATACTTCTGATTTTAAGGCAAAGAAATAAAATTTGTGTAGGAATTATGAAAACAGCACCCTTACGCTAACAGAAAGATAATTTGAGTAAGAAGACAGGCTGTTGGGTATATGAATGACATTTTTGAAGGTATTTTTGGCATATTTGTCCCAAATGTGAGCTAATTTTTAGTTTGAATAAGGACATAATCATGGGTTAATTATAATTAGCATACTTCTCTTTTGTAAGTAATGTCTCCTGCATGCATAATCTGCACTACAGTTACAAAAGTTTGCTTTAGCAAATGAATTAACATGTAGGAGCAACACAAGACATCTAAAATGCAAAAAGATATTTTCACCAAGATGAGCACAGCCTAACAGATTATTTTAGCCAGCTTCCATCTCAATTTTTGCAGTATACGTTGACTTCATTATTAACTCAGATGGGCTGCTACTGCTGTCCAATGGGCTATTTTATAGATAGCTGGCTGTGTTGGGGAAACCACCAAGCTGGAAGGCCAGGCAAGCAGAGATGCTCTGATAGAAACTCTGATAACATGTGTGGGATTTTACAGATTAAGGTTTGGTGACAATTGTGGAAGAAATGAAAAATTTCAGGTAACACAATTATTCTTGTGAGGAACAAAATTGCACAAAGTGAACTGTATCTCAGGAGGGATCTGAGGATACTACTACTCAGTTACTCCAGAGAGAACATCAGACAATGTGTTAGAGAAGAAGGTGATGGTTCTTGGTTTCCCATTCCAACTATAGACTGCAAATCAGAAATATCTCAAGATAGTAATAATTAAGAAGAACCTAAATTTTTTCAAAATTCATTGGAAGACATAAGAGTAATACTTAAGTAGAGCTTAAGATGTTCAAAATGCATTTTAAGATATTGGTCACAACTTTCAGGCCCTGGAAGTTTTAGACAAGTGAAACAAAAGGTTTGGCTTTTTTTTTTTTTTCAGCTGACTACCCACACAGCACTCTTTGGCTGTAGTTTTCTTTGACAACAGCATGATGAAACAAAGGAATTGGCAAATGTTGAAATCCTGTCTATATGTTAAAGAGAGAGTTCATTGTTTATTTAGTAACTCCGTTTCAGTACTAAAAAGACCAAAGCTAGAATAACATTATATTTTCAGTTTTCTGGGTTCATCATGAAATTTCTAAGCTATCAAAGAGACAAGTGAATTATATCTGACAAAGAGGTAAAGAAAATACTGTATAAAACAAGTAAACATATACCAGTTTGATAAATTTGGCTTTGCATTCTCAAGCTCAGATTTTTCTTTATCAACTTACTTAGAAATCCAAAGAGCCAGAAGATTTTAAAGACTCACCAGATACAGTTTGCCTGTGTTCTTTCTGAACTCCCACATATTTTGAAGGTTTGTTTTTTTTTTTTAATCCAACATTAAAACGTTTTTCCATTATGGTTCTGTGTGTGTTTTGAGTATCACACAGACTAGTGGCCTTTTTGGAGCTTCTCACCACCTGTACTTCAACCTTCTTTGAAATGAGCAGGATTTTACTCTGAGTTTTAAGCATGCAGAGAAGGGATAGCATGGAAAACAAAAGGGTAATTTTTTAGCCATGATTATTACTCTTTTAACACTGCTTTTTTTTCTTTAATCTGATATTAATTTTATCCCTAACCTTACTCCTGAGATCACTTATTGCCAGTGTAAAACAAGACGACTCTGTCATCTACACTGTGATCTTTGAGTTAAACTACTTGGATAGTGTATGCACAAGGTACAGTTCCATGGGGTTTATTAAAGGAAATTGTCTTAGAAAATATGTCTGTTTCATTTGATTCTGAGGAATAATTGGTTGATGAGGGAATGATTACTTTGTTCAGACATGATTACTGAAGAAATGTTTGGTCCATATGTTGCTGAATAATGTGAAATTCTCCAGTGAAAGGGGACAATGATTAGAAGAAATAAGATAGCTGGAGAATATATTCCCCAAAGTGTTACACTAGCATTTGTTAACAAGCCAACTCTAAGGATACTGTTTCCCACAATAGCCATGGAAGTTCAAAATACCTAATCGATTTAAACTGTTGAAAAAAACAGGAGGTAATTTCCTTTGTTTTCTTAGATTAAAGTACTATATCTTCCTCTGATAAACAATGTGACTATCACAGCTGTTTCTCCCCTTAAACATGATGTTAATTTGCTATCGTTGTCTTGATGGGCATTTATTAATACAACTATATCTTAAAAATAATCCCATCCTTCTCTGCTGCTTAGGAGTTTATTTTACCATAGGAATTGAGTGTATTGACACTGACATACATGCCGTGTGCATGCATGCATGCATACACACACAGGCACAGGCACATCATAGATGGTGTGCATTGTAATTCTTATAGTTAATTAAGAATATTCAAGTGTTTTCATTATTCAGAGTCATTTACATTTACTTAGAAATTTCTTACTTTACCTCTGAAACTTGGTGTGTTTGCTGGTAATCAAAAGGTATCTTTTTCCTAAATATAAAAACGGCTGCACACCTCAAGAGATTAATGAAATGTAGGCAGGTAGGTAGGTAGATATGACACCACTCGCAAACTAACAGAAGATTCTGAAAATTTCAAAGCTGCCAAATGTTCAGGATCTAGTTCAGAGATATGTTCAAATGGATATCTGACTTGAAGCCTGTGGACAATCCTGCTGGAGTCCTAGAAATTTAGAATTCAGGGTTTTAGTATAAAGTAATACATATGAGTCAAGACAGAAGATTTTAGGTGTTGTCTTTGTCCTTTACTTTCTTCTTCCTTCCCGAATCTGAATAGTTTTCTGTAATTGGGTGAGAGAAGTATGCATTGCGAGTTTTGGGTAATCATAATTGGATTAGAAACTATAAATAATATAGATATCAAATGTTTATTGGATAATTAGAACTTTAATAACCTTAAATAGACACCATTTTAGTGCACTTTTTCAACTTATTAAAGAGAGCTCACATTTTGTGAGTTTGTAATAAAGATAATAAATTTCAGAATAAGACTTCAAAAACAACATCTCCTAAGTTTTATTCACCCTAACCTTAGAGCAAGAAAGTACCAAGCATTCCCATACAATCCTACAGAAGTTTATGTCAGGGAAGACAGGCAAGCAATAGCAGATCAGATGAGGGACCCACAGATAGAGATCTCTGAACTTTCAGAAATGCTTTCCTGCCACTGATTTAAACTGGAATTAAACAGCTCAGTGCTGCTGAAGCTGCCTCTGGCATCTAGCTTTCAGCTTCTGCCAATTACCCTGAAAAGTACCTTGGACCAAAGTGACTTGCCCAAGGTCATACACAAATATGTGGTCTCTTTTCTAAAGTTGAAGGAATGTTCAGTAGTTATTTCATTTTAAAAAGTTATAAATTTAAACATTTTTTCTGTTCATTTCATTTTCATCCAGTTAAATCTTTTATCAGAGCTGACTACAGATAGGGAATATTCAAAATTCCACTTCATGGTGTCTGCTGGAAAATTTCTTGTTTCATTTTCTATAAGCAATATAGTTACTATTTTCCAGTTCAGTCTCCAGGTAGATAGATTTCATGGAGTTGAAAATAAGTGTTGTAAACAAAACATCTGTCAACACTATTATTTTCTAATAACATTAATAAGCAGATGCTTTTAGTTGTCTTTTGTCCTGAGCTGAACTTTTGGTCATTGAAAAGTGCTTACCTTAAAAAGTGTCTCAGCACAAGCAATAATTCACTGACTTCAGTAATATGAGATTTTTCCATGCAGAAAACTATCATAAAGGCCAACTGCTCACAGAAAAAAATTTAGTGCATTGTCCAAAAACATACTTGCGTGGAGGAAGATACCCTCTCCATTGGCAGGACTGGTAGTTCAATCTACATATAGTTTGCACAGAAGTACTGTGCCAATTCAATTACCGTCTGATTAATGAAGTGTAGCAGGTTTATTTCAGGGGTCTAGCTAGCTATTAATTAGCATATTGGGGCCTATACTCTACTGTTTTGCCCTGATATGCTTTGAAAAATCCCAATGCAATTAAATAAACTCTAATATGCTTTAAATAGTTACTTGAGAAAACACATTCAGATTTTTTTAAAACCCTTATGGGATTTTTAAGCACATCCAGATTTATTGTAAAGCATCTGAAGTTCTTTGTAAACACTATTGTTTTGTCGGTTTGTGCTGTTCAGCAAAACAGCATTCTCTTTAACAGAAGACTTCCTCTAATGCAAGAGCTGGTGTTATTTCCTTATGGTGCCCTGGAGCAAATAATGAGGATGCTGGTACCTCAAATCCCACTAAAGTTGCTTGCACTTTTTATGGTCTACCTAGTTTTTGTTGGAATTCTTCATTTCTACAGTCTTTTAATTTTATTTTTTTTCCAAGAAGATCGTTGCTAACAGTGGAAAACTGGAAAGCTTGTTAGCATAGGGTTTGAGGTCAGGCAGTGGAGAGTAGGAAGCACCATATTGCCTAAAATAGAAGGAGCTGAACCCTTTCTACCCTGGACAGTAGCACAGAGTGCTAATAAATGCACTATATGTTCCTCGGGTCGAAGGAATTGTCTGAGCAGGAACATTTTGGCGCATACTGATCACAAGTGGGCTGGAGAGATGTTTTATTCAGAGCATTAACTATTTAGTACCCTTGCAGCCTGGGAAATACAGGAGTGTGAGACCAGTTAATAGAGATATGGAATATCAGTTAGATATGTCCCTTATTTATAAATTTTAGTACTTCTCTGACTTTAAATAATTTCATGGCTTCCAGTGTGTCACAACTGACTTACTCAGTTCTGTATCTTGTGCACTGCATGGACCAGTTTGTTTATGCTCTTGTTTTTATCAACCCCCTCTCTTTCACCCCCCTAAACTCTTTCTCCCACTTCATCTAGACCTCAAAAAGCTCTCAAATTTAAGTCTGCTATTCTCCTTTGTCCTCTACTTTAACACTTATAAACCAGTTAAATCCCTTATCCCCCTTTTTCCTACAAATATCAAATTAAAACACATTTTGCTCTGGAGGCCTCTTTTGTTTGCCTACTCACCAGCGATTCCTGCATGCTCCATTGCCTTGTGTTTGCTCATGCTTGGGTTAAATCCTGTGCTCTTAAAGGTGCCTTTTTCGCTCTGAAGAAGTTCGTAGGATCTGAGCCATCTTCTTTAGACACAAGTTTTGGCTTTCAGTGTTCAGACTTGTCTTTTCTGTACCAAAGGTTCTGGTATTTACAGTTTTGTCTGAATACGCTTTAGAGAAACTCTTTGTCTTCCCTCAGTCACAGTAAAAATTAATAACAGTTCTTTTGTTAAATATGGCTGTATGAGAAGCCACTGTATTACATTTCCAGTATTCTCCCATCTTGTCTAAAACATGCATTAAGGCATGATTTTGTGTGTGCATTTTAATGTGCTGTTTTTCACTCAGCAGGCAGCAGTGAGTTTACAACAAGTTGCACAATCATCAGCTCACACTGTTCTCTGACCCCAGGGAGTGTTGCTATGGTGGTTGTGGAGTCACAACCAAGCAAGTTTGTAGAAAGAAGCTACCAAAAGTAAGGCACCACTGCAGACCCAGGACGCAGCACAGTGCCTCTGAAAGGAAGCCAAAAGGTAAGGTTAGGGCAGTCTGTGGATACCCAAGTCACAGGGCAGCACTGTAAAACTTCCCTAAGGGCTCACATCACAACAAGACAGACCCATTTTGCCACACCCCTCTTGGTATCTTCCTTTGCTTGACCTATCCCTTTTTTTTTTTTTTTTCTTTTTTTTTTTTTTTTTTTTTTTTTTTCTTTTTTTTTTTTTTTTTTTTTTTTTTTTTTTTTTTTTTTTTTTTTTTTTTTTTCCTTTATTGTTATTTTATTTCTTATTTTCTCATTTTCACTTCTGTTATCCTTGTATACATACAGTCCTGAAATGCACCTGACAAACATCCTTCTGTGTATTCTTGTGATGTAGGCCTTGAACCATCAGACAACTCAAGTGTACACCGAACTCTAGGCACCTGCAGGAGTACTTTTGAATCAATAGAGTGATTCATGTGCTTAAATTCAGGCACATGTTTCATTACCTGGCTGAACCATGGCAGAAAAGCTGTTCACATAACGTTAGGGTTGTTTTGTTTTAGAAGTAGCATGATTAACTTCCTGCCTTTTCTATTTGTATGCAAAATGTAATATACATATTTTGCATAACTGAAGTTAACTACAAGGTCATAACTGTGCTTTAAATGGGCATAAAGTGCTAAATAACCTGGGTTTAGGGATCATTTCTATGGGTGATTATTAGATGAATGATTGATTGACACATTGGTCTAACATGGTGGCAGTGAGATGATTGGATAGCCCTGTTCCATTACAAATAGTCCTCTCACCCTCCTTTAGCCCTGTCTTTACCACACTCAAGCACACCCTTGTTTATGAGGTGGACTTTGAACTATCTTTCTGCAGTGTCTCCGAAAGGTACAATGAATGTATTATGTGACTATTCATTGCAGCAAAGTTACCACATAATAATTTACAATTTTATGGAACTGCTAGGATTAGCTATGTATCATCTATTTTTAATACACATCATTGTGGTATTGGAGCAATAATGAATGTATTTAAATAAATCAAAAAACACAAATGAATGCTGCGTTGTTGTCAATCACTTGCAGATGAGCCTACTCTGGTGAGAAGATATAATGGAGAATTTTCTGAGAATGATTTATTGAGTCAAGCAGCATTACTCTGGAACAACTGATACCTTTCCAACATAGGGCTACACACAGAAGTAAAGTTTAGTAAGAATATCTACATGAAAAATCTGAGGTAAATTTTTGTTAAAAAGTTTTATCTAGATTTTTTTGAATTACAGTGCAGAATGAAAAAAACAAACAAACAAAAAAAAAAAACAAAAAAAAAAAAAAAAAAAAACAAAACAAAAAAAAACCACCCCCAAGAAAAAAAAAAACACCTAACCAAAACCAGACAGAATAAAACCTGAACCAAAAGCAGAATCAAAAGGGAGTGTATTCATGTCTAATTTGTCATTTACAAGCAATGGAGATCCCTGTACCTCTTATGCAATAATGTGTTGAGCCATTACTTTGTCCTTTGAAGGAAAAAAATAATTGCACAGTTTCACAGGAAAGGATACTAAATTTAGGTTTGCCGCATTCTCTTTGTGAACTGCTTTTTCGCCTTTTGTTTGGAGTTACTATCTGAAGTTGTATCATAATCAGCTACCTTAAAGACACATAAGACACAAAATAATTCCAAGTAATGAGGCACAAGAAACACAAAATATTTTATATAATGTTTTGTCGTCCTGCAGAGTTAAATGTAGGTTTTTTCGAGAGGGCTGGAAGAAACATGTCTATTTTCTGTGACTGATACTAGATAGAACATTTCTATCTCTTGAGCATATGATTTCATGCCACCTATTCCCTATGTTCTGAACTGAAATCTAAGTAGGATTAGACTGGGTCACTTTATGGATCAAGGCTCCTGGGGAGACTTAAATGCTATATACAGAAAACAATATTGATGATCTAACTTTTTATTGGGCATTATTTCAGTAAAGTAGCATGACAGATATGTGTCATGGGGCCACTCTGCTGTTAGAGGTGCTGTTATACAATGGCATGTTAAGATTTTATGATCGCTTAGGAAAAAGTGTCAGGCAGATATAGTTGGAGATATAGATATAGATGGTGTAGGTATTCTACCTCCAATATTATTATTTTTTTAGTTTCAACTGTAAAAACATTCTTTATTTCAAAACTATCATGTAATCATGATGACCACTTTTAAAAGCAGGCTATATTTCACATCAGAAATACACTTCATTGGTGTTTTTTATTTCTTTACACAGTTTGTCAAAGACCCTGGTTTTACAAACTAGTGCCATTGAATGAACATTTGGGGTTAGAATACAAAATTGCACTGTAATTAACAGCTCTCTCCACCAGCCTCATCTTTTACACATGTAGATTAGACTTCAGTTCTGGAATGCTCATTTTTAAAGAGCTTGGAAGTAAAAAAGCCTTTTACTGAAACTGCAGTATTGTCACTGAATAGAGATGGTCAGCACAGGAATGCCTAAGGATACAATGCCAGCTCTCTTCTGAAATTCTACGTTTTTGGAATCTTTTTTCTTTGGAAGTAACTGATACCATTTGCACAGAAGAACTTGCAATGGTAAGAATGAAGTGAGAAGAAGAAAGAAGTCAGTGAGATAACCCATATCCTGAGAAGTTTCCTCCAATTTTACCAGTAAAGTTAAATATCTTTTTACCAGTAAAATTAAAGTTAGATAGGTATAAAACCCACAAAATACAGTTAAACAAAACTGTTCTACCTCTTGGAATTAATGAGTTTGCTTCCTTCTCAGTACCTGCCTTCCTGTATGCATAGCATGACAATCCAACCTCTACGAGCAAAAATGAAAATGAAGTAAAAATTAGTGTTAATAATGAAGGCGTGTTTTTACAGTTTCACTTTCATTGACTAGAGCAGCAGAGTGCAACTGGAGATCTTGAAAGAAAAACTCTTCACCTGTCCTCTGCTTAATTAAAATACATTAGACACATAGATTTATTTGAGGGTTTGATGTTAAATGAAGATGAATGAAATGTTTTATGGAAGTCGATGAAATGTTATCTACTTAAATAAGCAATGCCATTCTACCAATACTTGGCCTCACATATAAGAACATGCCTTATTCCTACTTAGTTATGAGCAGCATTTTACTGAGTCTCCCTACAGTCCACTACAACATTAATTTTTCCAGAAGCTGGGAGTAGGCAAAACAGAAAAGAGTAAGTATTTATGAAGGGTAGTTTGGGGTGTGCCACAGCAGCCAGAAGATAGCATGGCCTGTGATCTTCAGTAATCTTCACTTCTTAATAAGGATTCCATGGATTCTTGTCTTGTCCAGTCAATGCAGACTGCCAGCAGATCTTGCCCTGTGGAAATGAGTCTCCAGCTCAATCAGTTCATGTGTGGTAGCTTTAGATATTGCTGCCTACAGTGTCTATCTTCATGCTGTCAAACCTGTAAGCCTAAAACAAGCCTCTACCAAGTTTGCCCAAGGTTAGTGACATAGAGGGCCCTAAACTGGTGCCAAACAGGCCCCAGTACTTTTTCAGCCAGTGAAAGCTGATGAGGTCTATCACGTAGTTATATCAAATCCTTTTGCACAATCAAATAATGTTCACTGGCTTCTTATGAAAAGAAAGTTTCCCCACATTAGACACTCCTGGAGATACAATTTATCTCATAGGATGAACGTATAATTTTATTGGCTATCTTGGATTGAAGTGCACTTTTTGCAGAAAGAGTGCTTGCAGAAACTCTATATAAGGGTGGCATATTTTGGCACATGGTGTTCCTGTGAGACACAAAATTCCTACTCGATCCTTCATGGGTTTTTTTTTTTTTTTCACTCTTTAGAGTAAATTTTAATATTGTTCTTTATGATGATGATCAACTTTTCGTTCAACATCCCTTACTACTTCATTTGAACTAATTAAGCTCTGGTGTCAGAAATGCTTATATAAAAGTTCATTGACTGTTGCAATTTGAGTAGATATGTTAAAGGATGAATCCTATCTCTTCACCATGGTGCCAGGGTTTATAAATAACATGTAAACAGGACAGAAGGGGAGAAATGGGCCCACTTGTGGGATATGCTGAAGAACTATTGCTTTGTATATATCTCTCCTCCTGCCACAGTTTATGAAAAGTTCCTCTAAAATCAACTCCAGTTTCTGGCTGAAGAGAGGTTGTGAATTCCAGCAGATCTGTTCTCATTCAGGCTTCGCTGCTTCTGTGTCATCAGTCAGCCCTTACAATGAAATCCCAGGCTGTTCTTACCATTTTCTGAATCTGTACTGCCATTTTCCACTAAAATTTGGAATAGAGTTGTTGTTAATCATGGACATTTACAGCTGACTGGTAAATGGTTTAAGGAAATTATGTTTTCTCTTGTTGCTAAACCCAAAGAAACTCTTAAGTTGCAAAAGAATGCAAAGCACACTAGTGGCTAAGGGGGTGCAGAATTTCACTCCCATAATAAAACAAGCCAAGTCCATAGTAGTGAAAATTTGTTCCCTTGGCTCTGGTTGAGTTACCAACTTGTATTCTGGATCAGTCCATGCATCCTATTGACACTATGAAGAAGAAGGGATTATTGTCTTGACATTTCCTTCTAATTTTTCTAAGAAGAAAATAATAATTTGTAGCTTGTCAGTCTTTGCCAAGATTCGGCTTAGAGAGAATATTTTATAGCTGAGATATAAACCTCTGAAGTAAAAATGCAGACACAACTTTAAGTACAGTGTTGCAAATGCAGAGTTAAGTAATGTTAATCTATCAATACACAGTATGTGCAAACATATGTTTATAGACAGAGAGACAAGCATGTATAAATGAGAGGATAAAATCCCTATTTCTCATTTGGTGCTATGCAATTTCTATCAATTTAGAAATGTGTTATGATTTTATTTTAAGCTGACATACTGTAAATTGTGCTTATTTGAGAATACTTACTTAACTCTTAGGGTTTATAAGACAGAAAAGGAAGAAGTCTTTGGAAGTCCTCCAGTGACCTAAAATGAACTAATAAATAATAGAAAAATGTTGTCCCTTCTTTGGAAACTTTGGAATGGTTTTCATCTTTAAATCTACATATAGCATAAAAATAGGCTTTCGGTGATTAGGATTTACTATAAAATCTGCTAAATATAGCAGAGGTTGCTTCTTTAGGGGCAGGTTGTACATTATGCTTGTGTTAAAAGAGAAATTACCAGATCTCTAGGTGAGGTATTTTAGAAATTTGGCAGATGGCTTTACTTTGTATTTGTGGCACAGAATCCTGTTCTAATTTTGTATTTGATTGGAATATTCAACAGCTTCTGGTGCTACTAGGACTTGCTATCTGAAAGACAGAGTTTGCAAACTATAAATATGAACTTTGAAAATATATATCCTACAGTTAGTCCAGTAGATTGTGTTTATAACGCTCACTTATTGGCTGACTGATGCATTTTGGCCCCAGACCAAAAACAAGTGCTGCCTGGTTGAGCAGTGCCTCCTGCCAACTGGGAAGGCAGAGGGATATTGGGGCAGTGATTAATATTGGGAAGATATTTAGTGTTGGGTTCTGACAGCTACAAGTCTTCCCCACTCATGGTCTTTCCAGCCTCACCTTCACTCCCCTTGGCCATATCTCCTCAGCTATCCTCTTTATCCCCAGCTGCTGATTTGTTCTGTTGGGGAACAATTCCATTAGAAGACAAGAAAAGTTCTGTCTGTATGAGTAAGGGATTTCAGCCTCAAGTTTATTCACAGCCTGGCTGGCAACCCACAAAACAAGGCTGCTGACCTGTGCCATTGTCGTCGCCACTGTAGCACCGAGGGGAGCTCTGTTCCTGTGGGGAGACATGGGAGGCATTTCCCATTTGTCTCCTCAGCTGCCCCATCAAGGAGTTCGATGGAGGTGGAGCTGAGTCTGTATGGAGGTGTGGGCAGATGACAGCACTGGCATTTCCTGCAGCATTGGCCAAGGTCAGCGGTGGAACTTGTCTTTGTCCACTTTCAGCTGTTTGCTACCAGCTTTCTTCAGGAGTGACTGCACCAGGAGACTCGTCTGGAGCTGTGACCTGTTCTGCACTGCCCATTGTCCTAGCTCATAGCCGAAACATCAGAACCTTTCCCAATAATTTTGGCTTAAGTGAACAAGATTTCAATCTTAATTTGTAGTCATGACTGATTTGAGGATGTGACTGTGCTCATTTAAGCTAAATAAAATTTTCTCTGATATATCCTGCATCGTGGCCTGCTTGCTCATACCCCTCCCCTGGCCTGAAGCCTATGGGCAAATACATAACAGAGGGATTTCCTACTACTTCGAACAACTGGATTTATCAGGGACCAGCAGGCTTGTTTAACACATTGAAATGGACAGTTCTCATTTACCATCACTAATAATTTTAACTTTAGTTGAATGTGGTCTTCAAGGAGTCATTCTGCAGTGGTTATATGAGAGGAGTAAGGCAGTCTTTGCTGGCATTGCTATTTTAGTCTTTGCTGGCATTGCTATTTTTCGCACAGGACTAGTCAGTTTTCTTTAAACTCTTCCCAGTCATTACATACTGTGTCTCTTCCCTGAGTTTTCTTCGATGGAGTGCATATGCCCAGTGGAAATGACAGAGAAATTCAGAGTAGAAATTTTAAAAGATGCCCTGAAGCATATTTGGCACTATCAGATTGGGGTCCCATCATAGATCTGTATATAGGTGGGTGACACTGTAGAGAATTTTCTGTTTTCTATGTCAGGTAAAGAGCTTCCAAGTGTAAAGGATCGACCAGAGTTCTGTTGGTGGCATAACGTTCAAAAGCAGGCTTTGCGAGTCAGATGGGACAAGAGTAGATAGCAGCCATTCAGCTGGCTTTATCAGAGTGGAATTTCTACAAAAAGAAGGATTTAGCAGTTCTGTTATCCACAGTAATTGTAAAGGGTATAGAATGTCCAGTCTATCTGTAAAGAAGTGCTTTTCCTAGAAATAGTGTTGAGAAGCTCTGATGTGGGGCAGTTGTACTTTTTGGCAAGGAATGATAATTTTTAAAACACTGGCAAAGACTGTCCTTTTGTACCATAAATTCTGGCAATAACCAACCTTTTGTCCTTTAACTGCCAGCTTATGTTGGCTCCATTTGTTTTAAATCCCTTGTTCTCAACAGGCCGTGTAATCAGAATGACAGGCTGCTCACAGTTTCCCCGGTGCTCAGCTGCATGCAGGTCATGCCCAAGCCTCCTTTCTGGAAAGAGGCTGTGCACTGACTCCTGGCTACCTGTGAGTCTGAGCATATGTACCTGCTCAGGGGCGAAGAACGCACAGCAGCTTAGTGTTTAACACCAATAAGTGCTGAAGAAGTGGAAATCTTAATCTCTGCACTACTGTTTTTAAATTAGAACCTCCCTGCTTTTTTACAGCAGCCCAGCCAAATCTCCTTAGCCAGTATCGTCACTACATTGTCAATAAAATCTTTAAAGTTAAGGTCAGGTTTCCACTGAGCATTAACTGCTCTGATAAAGAAAACTGAAACACTTGGTAGCACCTGTCTTTTTGGCAAAGTATGTGATTGCTTTGGTCGATGCACCAAGCAAACACAGTATTTTTTTTATTAGTAGTACAGTTCAAGAGCTTATTAAGAGATGCTGGCAAACACCAAACTGTGATTTTTTGGAAGAGATGCATTTTTAGGTAAGCTAGTTTGCCTATTTGCATTTCTGTCTTAAAAGTTTCAGTATAATTTGTGTGTCACTAGCCTTGATGATATAAATGAATTATCAGAACATCATCGTTAACATGCCAGGAAAAGTTAGCTATTGGGTATTTATGATTAATTTGAGGAGCATATATAAAATTATCATTCATTATATTAAGAAAATAACAAATATAAAACCCCTGGTAAACAAAAGACAATCCTCAAAATCACATAAAATCAATTTTTTTTTTATTCCAAATACTTTGGTATTTAATAGTATCACTGTGTAAAGACGGTTTGCTTCAGTGTACTGGAGACAATAATTGAGTAGTATACTCAGACATCTTAAGAGACACTGCAAACAACACATTTAAGTGGAAACTTTCTTGTTCTTGCTATTTAGATCTTTATCTTGTACAGGTCTTCTTAGCTGTTAGGATTTTGATTCGTTTTAATTAGTCTACTGAACACGTTTTACTGATAATAATTTTTCTTAATTTCCGTGCATTTTAACTGGTACTATGAATGGCTTTGTCCTTCTTGACCCCAGGGTGGATGGGTGACTTGAAAACTTCCCACTTCCTAGTACTCCGAATAATATTGAGCCACACTTAAATCATCAAAGATGCTTAAAATAAACATACATATTTTATTCCCTATTCTTGATTCACTGGAAAACTAATGAAGGTTTGTGTGAGGGAAAGGCTGGGAGAGTAAGAGTTGTTCAGCCTGGAGAAGAGAAGGCTCCAGGGAGATCTTACTGTGGCCTTCCAATACTTAAAGGGGCTTACAAGAAAAATGGGGCAAACTTTTCAGCAGGCCTGCAGCAATAGCACAAGCAGTAACAGTTTTAAACTAAAATAAAATAGATATTAGAAAGAAAATTCTACAATGAGGGCTATGAAACACTGGAACAGCTCACACAGAGCAGTGGTAGGTAGATGCCCCAAACCCTGGAAACATTCATAGTCAGGTTGGAAGGAGCTGTGAGCAACCTGATCTATTTGAAAATGCCTCTTCTTATTGCAGGGGATTTTGAACTAGATGACTTTGAAAGATCCCTTCCAACCATGACTGTTCTATGATCCTATGTTTAACTTAGCGACACATCCTGGTGCTTTCTAACATACAGAGTTCCTAAAGGGCCTCATAAAAGAGCTAACATAGAATAAGAGCATCCAAAGTCTTGGTTTTTTTTTTTTTTTTTTTTTTTTATCCCTGAACAATTTCTGTAAAATTAATTTAGAAATTAATATAGATTAGTATAAATATAGGCATATTAATGTTTTCTTAGTATATTAAAAAAAACATTAAAAATATTGCCCTGAAGAGGTGAAATGAGAATTTTGTACTGTAGAAAATCTAGAATCACATAGGTGAATGAGTGTTACAGACCTGGCTTTCAAATTTGATAATGCTGTAAATATTTTATATTTGAATGGATAATATTTCTGTGTACTGACAATTTATTTTACCTGATGGGTAGTGGTGTTAGTGGCTGTTTCTGAGCATTGACATGACTTCATTCTCAATTAATGTGCAGATGGATAGAGTGGTTAAAATAGACCTGGGGGGAGGGAGAAAGCAGGGGAGAAGTGAATAAAAAAAAAAAAAATAGTATTATTTAAACATTTCCAAAATAAATTTCTCTGAGACATATATCAAAATGCCTGAGATGTTTTGTGATATGAGAAATTTTTAATTTTGCTTCTTTTGGCCAACCTGCATTTCCTGCCTATATATACTTTCAGTTTATGTAACTATATTCTACCTCCCTACATTCCCATCTGCACTATTCTTTAAAAATTCTTCCCCTAAACTATTGTGTAGGATTTATGTGTTCTGTTAAACAGCTGCCAAGTTTTACTCCATAGGCGGCTGCACTTCAGTGGTGGATGAAATTCTTCTTGTAAAGTTTATAAAGCATTTTGGGCTCTTTGCAGATGGAAGAACTGACTAAATCAGTGATACGCAACTTGTGCTGCACGTGGCTTTTTTTGGAAGGCACATTTCTGATAGGAGCTGTTTTGACTTCTTCCTGTGAGGGAACAGGCAGGGTGTTTAGCTGTTCCCTTCCATCTCTCCAAGCAACCAGGAAAGTTGGCTTATGCAGTTATTTCTCTGTACTTTCATGCTCGATAGAAATGCTCTGTAGGATTCTGTATATAGCATTTGAAAAAATATGTTTTAGAGCCATGTATGATCAAGAAAAGATATATGTGAGATATAATGATGCAATGGATGTTAGCAAGTGTGTATCCTTTTGTATCCTATTTGTATTTTCTATCGAATTTATGATGCCCTGTATTTCTTGATCCTGGACTGAAGTAACAATGCACACTATGAAACTTTAGGAGACTATGATGTCATCAAAGCAATAATATGATTTCACTAGAAAGCAGGTGGAAATCAAAACTGATCTGTTTCCTCAACCTCTACTATTACAGATAGTCTGAACACAGTGAGTGTGCATGATGAGTGAGCAATGCAACTAACACTTTTAACAGGGAAGCTATCTTTCTTATGCCACTGACCAATTCACTGAGCAGCTGGCAAATGGGTCTAGTAAAGTCCTCCTTTTCTTTTTTATAACCAAAAAATCTATTGTTTATGCAGTCTTCCTAATAGATAGCAGAGATATGTCACTCATATCAATTGGTCTTCTGTATCTCCATGTTTTATTCAGTTCCTGAGTATTATGCTAAAATGCAGTCTGATATTCATCAAGTTTTCAAACACTCCATAACAGCAACTGAAAGTGAAAAATAGCCCCGGAGTCATTACTCCTTTCCTCAATGACCTGGGAGGGGCTGGTTGGCACAGTGTGACTGTGGAACTAGGAGGGAATTAGGAGGCATGCTTGGGAGTGAGAAGGGACCTGTAGCATCAGCCTGAAGGTGGTTTATACTGTTCAAAGTAAAGGTGTGCAAATGTTAGTCTGTCTTTGCAATCTTTTACATATTTCTTTTCTAATTGGCAGAAACACCCAGAAGTGAGTATGGTGAGGATGTTGCCTTCCATTATAATTCTTAGGCTCTTCCTTCCATCACTGCATAAGGAAATTCAATAGCTCATTATCATCATCAAGACTACCACTTCAGCTAAGCATAGCACTGCACTGTCTTTCAACTGACAGAATGATTGATGTATCATACATTTAAAATTATAGAAAATAATCTTTTAAGTGATAATTTTATTTAAAATAACTAGTGTAACTGGACAGAAAAACTGAAAAATAAATATAGAATAGCAACATATCAAACAAACAAACAAAGTTGAAATCTGAAAGGACAGGAGTCTAAAACTGCCAAACTCTCACTGAAACGCGATGGCAGCCCTGAAGATTGCAGCCTGTATGCTTAAACATTTCAGGGAGACATACTTGCTGTTTATATTCATTGATACTGTTATAATGCCTAAGGAACAACTAGGAATTTACACCATTGTTGCCAATACTCACTGAAATCTCTATAAAAAGTCACTGCTCTGAAGAGCATACGATCCAACAAGAGAAGATTTAAAAGACAAAAGAGATATAATACACAGTAAGAATGAACATACCAATTTCTGATTCTATTTTTTCCCCATGCAGCAGTCTCATACAGGTTTCTTTTTTCATTTGTTTTCATCTTATTCAGTCAACGAATGGTGGGCTCAGCACATAATTTCAATAAAATGTCCTTCCAGGCAGAAAATCATCCCTTAACAATATTTTGACTATGGAAGAAAAAGAAATATTTGATCTTCTCATCAACATAATGATAATACATCTCGTTTGCAGAGTGTAACTGTATATTATTTCCAGAAAGATTGTAGGCTGATCTGCAAATGGGTATTCCTATTATACAGGCAGTATCTTACTTTTGGAAAAGCTGAATTTCACTCCTGTTCACTAAGCTTCTGAAAAGTCTGTTCATTACTAAGCCTGAAAATAGGTTTATGTAAGGCTTACAAAGTGAGTAAGCTTTGTGTGGGTTTCCCTGTACAAGTAGAAGCATTTCATCCAAAAAGCAGATAGAAGAGGAATAAAAGGATGTAGAAACTGGCTTATTCTTGATGACCATCTCCTAAGGATGTCATCAAAAGAGTAACTTTAGTGGTCCCTTTTCATTTTAACCATGTTTAAGGTAGCTATTTAAAAACGACGTAGCTCCTAATAGATTTTTGCCATTACACTTTCAGAATATTTTCAGATGTGTCCTTCATCACTAAAAGAAACACCTGAGAAAAGTTCCTGCTCTGAGGGTTTGTACCTTTGTGTGCACACATCTGAGTGCATCCGCATCACATACAGAGGTATATTCAAGCCAACATGGAATTTTTCTGTCAGAATTTTTCACTAATGAAAAATACTACTGCTATGCAGACATACAGAAAAGTATAGTATATTGGAAAAGATGTACTTTTTACTGCACAGAAAACAAAGTGGTATTGATTAGACCCTGAAAAAGAAAGCATATACATAATTTCTTTCAAAATGAAATTTGGAGAGAAAATTCTTTTAGAATGACCAGTGACTTTTTTTTTTTTAATTATTTTGATTTTGATTCTGATTTGAAATTTTAATGATTCTTCCTTGCTGTAATAAACATTAATTGACTACCATATTGCTTATAAGTATATAATCTTGACNTTTTTTGTACTCTTTTGGGTTTTGAATTTTTCCATTGCTTGCTCAGAAGAATAACTTGTTCAGAAGAATAACTGTACTGGGTCATGCCAAAGGTCTTACCTAGCTCGGTATTCTGTGTCCAGCAGTGGTGATAAGTGGTGCACCATTAGTGTACCAGTAGAAAAATTCCTGTTAAGATTGTTTGCTCTGGGTGAGAAGGGTCATGGAAGGCCATATTTTTACTATGTAACTGCTTTTCATTTTTATTTTCCTTCCTCTATGAAAAATACATTTTGTAAAACCAACTGCTTATTCCTATTTTAGGAAAGGCTGTAAATCTGCGAGGTGTCATGCCTAATGACTTTAGAGTTGGGTTGCAAACATTTTTTACTTCTTCTTTCATAGAAAAACATTATCAAAAATAGTAAGAGATAAATAACCATCCATGAGTGGTTAGTTGGGACAGAGATTACATGAAAATTCCTGAGTAATACTGTGACAACATTTCTGGATTATAATATTATTTCCTTCCTTTATTCATTCATTTGTATCTGTTTTTGAGGGTCAATTATTAAGGGATTTTTCCCCTTATGAAATGGTATTATTTAGGGATAAAAATATCAGAACTGTTAGCTTTTCTAATGGAGAGTCAGGCAAGAGGAAGCATGACATTTTTTACAGTTACTATTTTTACAATTATGACTAGAAATCATCAAATGTCATAGTGAGGACTTTCTTATATACATCAAAAAAAGATGAATAAAATACTGTTGATAGGTATTCCAGATAGGTTCCATAAGGAAAACTGAAATGGATGCTTATTTTTATCTCTGGTAAATTATACAACAGCATAAATAAGTGTTAAATGTCATTTTTTGTGTTAAATTGCTGCATTTAGAGCAAGCTGACCAATATGGGTA
>WEIU01011338.1:693238-724615 GCA_013389925.1 Aegithalos caudatus | reverse complement strand
AAAAAAAAAAAAAAAAAAAAAAAAGCTAAATTATGCAATCAATAAAGAACCAGAGGGCCCAAACACAATTAATGTTGGTCAAGGTGATTATAGAAGGGAGCCTTGTCAAGCCAGCCTGATTATGTTTCTGAGGAGATAAAAGATTGGTGATACTGGGAACAGCCTCGGTGTGAGACTTTTCTACTGGGTTTGATTCATTTCCAACAGCCATATTAAACAGAAAAAAAAAGAAAAAAAGAGAGAGAAATATAAATATCAAATCAATTAAAAGGTGGTCAAATGTCAGATCTCAGGAAGAACTTGTCAGTGGAAAATCATCACTGACACAGGTTCTGCAAGAAGTTTTCAGCATCGCTGTCAGGGATTTGGGAAGAAGAATAAAATCACTGCTGACAGCATTTCTGAGAGGTGATGATTGCCTCTGAGTAGGGCAGAGGGATTCCACAGAGGGATTGGAATTTTGGGGGAAACTGCATCTGAATGCAAACCTTTATATTCAGAACCAAGAAATGAGGCTCAACTTCTCCAAATTCCTTCTGGTACCTGAAGGGAGCTGACAACAAAGATGAGGAGAGAGCATTTACTGGAGAGTGGATGGACAGGACAAGGGGGAATGGCTTCAAACTGACAGAGTGTGGATTTAAATTGGATATCAGAAAGAAATTTTAGATGGTGAGGCCCTGGAGGAGGTTTCCCACAAAAGTTGTGGCTGCCCCAATCTTAGAAGTGTCCAAGACCAGGTTGGACTGGGCTTGGAGCACCCTGGGATAGTGGAAGGTGTCCCTCCCTGCCCATGGCAGAGGATTGGAACAAAATTATCTTTAGGGTCTTTTCTAAACCAAACCATTCTGTGATTCTCCCAAGACCAAAGCCAATTAGAGAAGTTTTCATGAAGATAAGGCAATAAAAATGCAGAATCTAAATATTATTTGTGGATTTTTCTAGGAAACCTCTGCATCCTCTGCTTGTTTCTCCTCATGGCACAAAACTCACATTTAAACTTGTAAGGGATCAGGTCTCAACTCCCCAAGGACTCTTCATGCCCAAATCTTTGCCATCACCTTCTTTTCTATTTTTTATCCCAAAGTAGATGCTCAGGACTCTTCTCTGTGTGGGTTCTTTCATTCCAGGACACTTTCCTATGTGGATTCCTCCATTTCATCACAAACAAAATTGCAACTTTGCAGAAGGCCCACGTGTGACCTGCCTTCAAAAGTTCAGGGTGAAGAAATAAACTGCAAAGGGCTCATTTGTGCTCTATTTAACTTCCAGTGAAGTGATGATGATGCCCCAAAGCTGCCTCCTAAGAGTCGTCTGCAGCCCCTGAGCCAAATGCCAGCCAGGAAGAGAAATCTCCAGGAAAGGAGCAGACAAACATTGTCTTTTATAGCTTGGAAACAGCTGTTCCTGCCTTCAGGCCTGCACACTCAGGACTCACTGACCTGGTTTACCCAGCCTTTGGTTTTTGGTTTAAATCCCTGTGTCTGCTGATAATTGATGCATTCCTAATTGTTATTTAAACTCAGTTAAAGCGAATATTGGTAATTAATTCTCTCTTGCCTTTCTGAAACCATTGTACTGCCAGTAGAAATAGCAAAAGTGGAGGCAAATTATGCAAATTCTACTGTGAGAGTGACTAGGCAGGGGGGTCTTTTTATTTTTATTTTGTTCTAGGAGGTTTTTTGAGGGTTTTTTTGAGCTTGTTGCTTTTTTGTTGCCAGCACTGAACTTTCTGAACCTCTAAAACACCAACTTGGCATCTTTCCTTCAAACAGCTTTGCAGAGAGGATAAAGATGGAAATAAAGAGACATATGGTGCACATGAGCCTAATTCATGCAAAGTTGCTCATCCTGGGCAGATGGAAATGGATGTTTGAGTGCCTTGGCTGGAAAGATGCCTTAAAACTCACCTTCTTTTTATTTTCCCTTTGTCATCATCCTGGCTAATGAGCAGCTCCAAGGCAACTTTTCTTGCTGCTCAGACTCTTGTGCAAATTAATTTTGCAGCTGTGCATCTTCTTTGGCCCTTTTCTCCTGAGTTTGGATGACAGATTTATTTCTTGAATGGCAGAAAATGCAAAGCACACCCAAATATTCACAGTGTTAACGAGGATAATCTGATCTGGGAGACAAAGGGAAAGGGGAAGGAGAGGCAAAAATGTGTTTGGGACTTCCCCATCACCCAATGGGATCTGCTCACTTATGCTTCTCTTTTTCCTCCTTGCATGTCTTAATATCCTGTCTGAAAATACAAGCCTGCCTTAAGCACAGCTCATGTCAAATTATTGACTGCCTGGAGCTTGGAAGAATTTGTAGGAGATTCATCACTTCTTTCTCTTATTTTTCCTTTTTTTTTTTTTTTTAATCTATTCTCTTTTTTCTCTCATCCTTCTTCCATTGCATCACTGATCCATCAGACATTGATCTTCACATAAAGTTGCAAAGTGAGTCAACAGACTCCTGCCACGTTTTTATTAAGCAGCTTTCCACTGGGAATCAAAAGACATTGGATAAAAGAGAGTGTTGCCAGTATCCTGAAATAACATCCCCCCAAACCCTTCCCTGAGACTGTCTGCAGGACTCTGGGTTTTATGACCCCAAAGTAGTTCAAGACTTGAGAAGGATCAGGTGGTCTGTGGTTATATAAATCCCTGATGGCTTTAAACTGAAAGGGAACAGGTTTAGATTGGATATGAAAGAGGAATTCTTCCCTGGGGGTGGTGAGGC
Source organism: Aegithalos caudatus (assembly GCA_013389925.1). Lineage (NCBI taxonomy): Eukaryota > Metazoa > Chordata > Aves > Passeriformes > Aegithalidae > Aegithalos > Aegithalos caudatus. Next base: position 721,888 of record WEIU01011338.1, on the reverse strand, counting down.
TGTGGCACAGGCTGTCCAGAGAAGCATCCAAGGCCAGGTTGGATGGGGCTTGGAGCAACCTGGGATAGTGAAGGTGTCCCTGCCCATGGCAGGAGGTTGGAATGAGATCACCTTGAAGGTCCATTCCAACCCAAACCATGATTCCATGATCTCTAACCACAGTAGTTCAGATATCTGGATAGGATTTTGAGGAACCAAATCCCTCAAGGTGAAAATACTTCCCTGCCTTGTCTATAACTCATCATTTAATGTATTTTCCTCTCTTTAGAGGCTTCAAACTATTTAGTGATCAACTTGTGCAAACAGGATTTCATGGAATCATAGCTGGAAGGGACCCACAAGGACCATCAAGTCCAACTCCTGGCCCTGCAAGCCCAAGAATCCAAACTTGTGGATGAAGTGTTGCCCAAACACTTGTTGAAATCATTTTCCCTTCTGGTGAAAAAGAAGAAGTCAAATTATTAATAAATCAATAAATGTGTTTTTTTGGAATATATGATATTCAATGGAATATTGAGCCAAATTCTAAACCCTGATCAGTTCAGTGGAAAAGTCCCAACATTCTCTGCAAATCCCAGCACTGCTTTTATGGCTTATCCTGATCCTGAACAGCAGATGTCCTCACTCCAAAGCTGCTTGGATTTTTCAGGGATGGGACTTTGGGGCTCATTCTTCTCCTGCTTTTTGGTTCTTGGCGGTTTTGGGGGTTTTTTGTTTGTTTGTTTTTGTGGGTGTTTTTTTTTTTTTTGTTGTTGTTGTTGGTTTGGTTTGGTTTGGTTTGGTTTGGTTTGGTTTTTTCCCACCCTTTTGAAATTCAGAGGAAAAGCATTTCCTAAATGCGAGCACAGCTGGAATTTCCACAACAAGGTGAGAAAAACCTAAGGAATTTATAGAGAGGGGTTTGTGCACAAGACAGATCCTTTGGAATGAGTTGGAGGGGATGAATTCTTCACCATTAATGTCCTTATTTTATCAAGCTATCAAACCAATGCAAATCCCTTTCCACTGCTGGCAGCCCTGGAGTTTGGAAAATGTGGAACACGGCAGCAGCTCCTTGAACGTCCTTCAGGACGTGGCTTTGTTGCAGCCACAGTTGTCACCTACACTTGAGGGAGAAGATGATGGATTTGTTCATCAGCTTCATAATTCCATTGTTACTGAAATTACACCTGCAAAGGACAAAGAGAGCTGGGTTAGGAGTTTATGCCTTTGACCCCTTCACAAGGTCCTTGAGCTGACACAGTTCTGCTGAAATTCCTCCCAGCTCCCACATTTTGCATGGATTTGTGTGTGTCACGTAGAAAAAGATGGAAAAGATGTGCTCAAGTGCCATATCCACACTTTCTTTAACACTTCCAGGGATGGTGAGTTCACCACTTCCCTGGGCATCTTGTTCCAATGCTTGACAACCCTTTCCATGAAGAACTTTTTCCTAATATCCAATGTAAACCTGGGCACACCACACTTGAATTTTGAAATGCTGTACCAGCTTCTCCCACAGTTCAAAGGAGAAGGAAGTAGATTTTTTTTTCCCCCCACAGGAATTTGGTTTTTGGCCCTGCACCTCAGCCTCTCAAGTGATTGATGTCTCATGGCTTGAAAAGCCATGTCTCCCAGCTGAGCAAGGATGCAAAGGCAGAGCAAATTATTCCAGGATAGAGAGTAGAGGATGATAACTATTTAGGTAAATGACAGAAAAGAAAGGGGAAAAAAATCTCACAGGGATTTTCAATACAGCTCTTCAAAGATGGCAGCTCTCTGCCACCCTCCCTAAATTTGTGATCTCTTCAGAGTGGTTATTTCAGCATAGAATCATAGAATCGTGAAATTATTAAGGTTGGAAAAGACCCCTGGGATCACTGAGTCTAATCTATCACCTCCTTGTCAACAAGACAGTGAGTGCCACATTTATTAAACACCTCCAGGGATGGGGACTCCACCACCTCCCTGGGCAGCCCCTTCCAATGCTTAACAACGCTTTCCACAAAGAAATTCCTCCTGAGAATTGCATCCTGAACTCCATCAAGAGATCCAAGACACCATCAAATATTTGTGGGTTTGAGCAGACCTAGCAATGAAAAATATTTTTTAATTGACACTTAAAAAATACTAAAATAAAAAATGCTTTAGTTGGGCTTTAAATAGATCAGGATAAGTGGAAGGGCAACCAAAACTTTGAAAATGCCAAATGAAATGGAGACAAGAGGAAAAGTTCAGGCACTGGAATTACCCATGTGGCTTGGGAACATTTAATTTGTTCCATTGCATTTCCTAAGAAAATAAACATTTTTTTCAATGTTTTCAAGAGTTTAAAAAATAATTTAAAATAAATTCTGAGGCAAATTTGGACTCACATGGAGACATTTAGGGGACATCAATGTCGTGCCTCTGCTCTGGGCTGAGGGGTTGCCTGAGCCCAGGTGATGCACAGCATGGACTTGTGTGGGATAATTCCACAGTGCTTGAGCTTTGATCCTTAGGAATGGAAGATTTTTCCCAACAAGAGTAACAACACATGCAACTGTCCCAGGAGTTTGAGCAGATCAAACCAATACAAACCCTCTTTATTCCCAGCTCCAAAGTCTTTGGATTCTCCCCAATTTACCTTTGTTTTGAGCAAACACGAGATTTGTCCTTGGAGCTGGAAACATTCCCTCCCTTCCCAGCCATTTGGTGTGAGCTGGTATCCAAGGTTATTTTACTTTTTTCTTTTTTGATGATAAATCAGAGAGAAAGCTGTTGATGGAGAAACCTCTTTGGGTACAATAAGGGAAGGAGCTCTTGGCTGCCATTTGCCCTCTGGCATTTTTCAGTGGTAGAAAACAAGGAAGAAAAATGAGCGTAGCCTTTGGATTAGAGCAAATCCTCATCTTCCAATGGAAGCTGCTTCCCGTTGCTCAACTTTTCAACTTTTGCTGGGGGGGAATGTAACAGCCTGTTCCTTTTTTTTTCCTACTGAGACTTCCCTGGAGAACAGCTCGTGGCTGCTCCTTGGAGCCCCTGGTTAAAAATAAATGTGATTTGCAGAGGCAATTTGGATCCTGGCATCCCTGCTGCAGGGAGGGCTCAGTGCCCTCTCCGTTTCTCCAGCTGGTTTTCCCTCTTGGAACATTACACACACCACAAGTGGGATAATCCCACACCATGCCAGGGCTGCTCCAGCTCGTAATCATGGGGATGCAGGATGTGTAAAACCAGTGCTCCCCTCTTTGGAGTCATGCTGGGAAATAATTGCAGGAATTCTCCATCCCAGGCAATTTTAATTAATGTTGCATACCCTTCCACACCTCCAATTTTCTTCTTCAGCATCAGGAAAGCAAACTAATCCTTATGGGAATTAGAGGTGTTCTGGTCCCCAGGGGAGCAAACAGTATTCTAGACCTGCTTTGAATTGGTGGGATTATTCCTTGGAGAGAGAATTTTCAGGGTCAGTCCTAGACTTGAGCAGAAGAAATAGCCTTCGGAAGCCACACAGGGTTGTATTTCCCATGAGAATTCCCCGACCTGGAAATCTATCTGGAACATAAGTGATGAAGAGCAGCTGAAGGAGTTGGGGATGTTCAGCCAGGAAAAACAGAGGATCAGGATGGGCTTTATCACTCTCTACAACTCCCTGAGAGGAGGAAGCAGCCAGGTGGGAATTGGTCTCTTCTCACAGGGCACAAACAACAGGACAAGGGGAAATAGCCTCAGGTTGAGCCAGAGAAGGTTCAGGTTGGATATTAGGGAACATTCCTTCACTGGAAGAGTGGGTAAGCATTGGAACAGGACCCTCAGGACAGTGGTGGAGTCACCATCCCTAGAAGTGCTTGGACAAGGAGCAGACCTGGCATTTTGCCACATGGTTTATTGGATATCATGGCATTCAGTCAAATGTTGGACTTAATGAACTTGGAGGTCTTTTCCAACCTCAACTATTCCATTATTTCCCTTGTCCCACAGCACCAACACCAGTTTCTCATTAAACAGGGCACTGCATTTCTTCCCCTCACAGTTCCTCTCAGTGTTAACCTTTTTGTCATTCAAACCCATGAAATACTTTGAGTTTGTCCTGTATTTCCTTTTTATTCCATTTTTTTTTTCCAGTTTTACCCTCCATGTCTCTTCCTGGAAGAACAATTTTGCAGCCCCAACACAAGAGAAGGGTGAGGATTCACAGAACTCTCTGAGCACTTTTAAGAAGTGTTTATTATCCCCAAAGCCAGTTTTGCTCCTAATGAATTCCTGTGCCACACATCCGAATGCCAGCCATGCTTCCAGGGAATCAGGCTGCCATCCATCACTGCTTAATCTGTGTTTAATGGGCAGCACGTGAGGAGCAGCCACCAGGAGAAGAAGGGACATTAATGGGACAGCAGAGATAAAAGGGGGGAGGGAATCTGAAAAGCCTCATTAGGTGCATGGGCAGCCCAAGGAGAGTTTTCTTTTAATTTCTCTGCTTTCTGTCAAGGCTGGAACATCTCTCACAGTGAGGTTTCAAGTCACCCACATATGCTCAGATTTTGTGAGAAAAGGCTTCTCTTTTTTTTCTTTTTTTTTTTTTCTTTCTTTTCTTTTTTTTNTTTTTTTTTTTTTTTTTTTTTTTTTTTTTTTTTTTTTTTTTTTTTTTTTTTGATAGCTGAGGAATATTTGCGCAGCCATAAAAGAAAGGAATATTTTACAGCCTTTATTAAAAAAGGTCTGTACTTGAGATAAAAGACAGGACAGCAGACGATGCCAAATGACTTGGCAAGCCCTGAAGCTGTTCCAAGCCTGGTGCCTGCAAAGCTTTGCTAAACTGAGCAGGGGGAAAGTTTCAAATCTGCAGCTCTTCCTGCTGCAGGTGAAGATTTATTGGATGTTAAATATCTGCTCAGTGCTGGGGCTCACTTTGGCCCAAAGCCATCCATGCTTTTATTGGTCAAAGGAGGGAAAGGTGATGGTTCTGCCTCACTTTTCCTTACTGGCTTTCCAATTCCATCATCTTGTTTCAACCTCTCTCACATCTCCCACATTGCTCCAAGCTCCATCCAACCTGGCCTTGGACAATCCCAGGGATGGGGCAGCCACAGCTTCTCTGGGAAACCTGTGCCAGGGCTTCACCACCCTCACAGGGAAGAATTTCTTCCCAATATCCAACCTACCTCCTCTTTTAGTCTGAACCTGTTCCATACTCAGTCTTTTATCCAAGGCATTCCACAGAGGCTGAGGAAAAGTGGGGCTGTAGGATGATATCTCTGCATTGTGGCCCATTGATTAAAGCCTGACCTTCCCATTTTTCCTTTTCCTCAGATGATTTCCCTTCCTAGAGGCAGAATTGTAAACTCTTCTCTTGTAAACTGGTTTTAGACAAAGCAACCTGTGCCTTGGGTGGGTTTGTTCGGATCTAAGCTTTCCTTTTGGGAGTCTGTGGGCAAGAGTAAATTGAGAGGGCAGTTTCCAGAAGCTAAACATTTTTATGGGGAGGGTTTTGTGTTTTGAGGCGCTTTTAATGTTTTTACACTTTGGACTAGAGTTTGGTTTTATTTTGGGGGTTTGTTTGTTTTTGGATTTTATTTATTTTATGTGATTTTTGCCATGTTAGATACAAGTCAATGCATACATGAGAATAAAACAGAATCATAAAGTAAAACTGGTTCTGTTGGAGTCATTGGCAGGCAACAACTTAAATTGCACAGATGGTCCCAGTGGTTCCAAGTGTTCAATTATGATCCCTCAGGAGTTCATCTCTCTGATGAACAGGGAGGGAACATCCTTCTGGCCCTCCAGGTCCTGGGCTCATTTTGATTTCACACCTTTGGCTCTCCCTTCACAATTCCCCGTTCTCCAGTGAGACATAAATTTCAGAAGCCATTTTCTCCCCTTCCTGATATTTTGCTTCTGTTTCTTTCAGATTTATCCCCACCAAACACATTCAATATCCAGGATCCAGGATCCAGGCCAGAGAATGACATTTTGAAGCCATTTTCTTCCCATCCTGACATTTTTATTCTTGTATTATCCAAGATGGCTCAGAATACTGTCTCACTTCCTAACCTTTTGTTGTTTTATTTATTTTGAGGAAATCTGATCAGTAAAGTGATTTTTCCCTCTTTTTTTTAACGGATAAGTGTCTTAAATGTCCTTTCTGGAATCATAACCAGGGCTAAGGAGAGGAGGAAAAGACATTTAATTGTATCTCACTGGCCAAACTACACCATCAGCCTCCTGAAAAAAGAAAGATTAAACCCATAAACAAAGCCATTTGTCCGTAGAAAGTGCAAATATTGAAGGGAAATTAATGTAGTGGTGTTAATAAAGGGAGAGCTGCAATGTGTTGGCTGCTGTTTTGGGGAAATTTTTCAACCCACAGGGTCTGTGGTGTTTTAGAAGTTTGGTGATGCCTCTTCTGAAGGTTTGTGCAAGAGATTGGTCTGCATTTATGCTTCTGAATCTCCATATGCAAAAACAAAACAAAACAAACAAACAAAAAACCCACAAAAACAAAAAAGGACTTCATTGCTTTGTCCCAAAACTTTTCATCCAGAATTGACTGTAAATTCATGGGATATCACTGGGCTGATACAAACCCCACCACAAGAAACAATTTGTAGCATTTTTAAATTAAATGGGAAAGGAAAAAAATTAAGGAAGGAAACAGATTAAGGAAGCTCTTTTAAACCCTTCATAATAAAACCTTGTGTGTGTCTGTATGCTAAAATCTTTGAAGAATTGGTTAAAAGAGAGGTTAAAATGCTTCTGGAGCAGCATGAAAGCCCAGAATTGAAGGGATTGAAGCTTCTAGACATAACTGGCTGTGTAGGAATGATTTGGGGAGGATGAAGGTTGCTGGGGCATCACTTGAACTCTGTAAATTGACCCTCAGAGAAGGGACAAGAAGTGACATTAGAGCAAACTCCTGTGTCTGGGCATCTGCAGACCTGGAGGCTCTTCCTGGCCGTTCACCCTCCTTGATGGGAAGAAATGGTCTCAGTTGTGAGTTGTCACTTCCCATTAAAGCAACTTCCTTCCACTTCTCTGAGCTCCAGAGAGGGAAACAACAACAACAAAAAAAAAATCAAAGAATTGTCTGAACATCCCTCAGGGTGATTGGTAAGAACCTTTCACTAACCAGGGCCAGCTGGCTGCCAAAAAAATCCTTCCCATTGCTATGTGGAGGAAGGAGCAGGGTCATTTGTCACAGCTCCTTCAGGAACTGTGATTCCCTGTGTAACAGGCTGGAGGCAGGGAGGTGCTGCATAAATGTGGTTTTGGATGCAGCCTCCCTGTGGATTTCCAGGAGATCCTTTGGCAGTTTGATGTCTGGATTAAATTCCTGCTGTGCTGTGCAGGGACAGCTGTGTCGGAGGAATGCGCTGTTGGCCATGGAGAAAGGAAAAGGGGAAAAAAAAAAAAGAAAAGGAAAAAAAAACCCTCTCACCCATGGGTGTGAGGCTGAAATAATCCACAGCCCCTCAGCTGAGGTTGCCCTCATCCATATTCAGACAGAACAGGAGGGGATGCTCCCACTGTGCCAGAATTTGAGTGTTTCAGAGTATTTCCAAAATGTTGCTATGGGCCTTATCAGAGAGTCAATGAAAAGCTTCTCCAAATTTGATTTCTGTCTGTGCACTCAGACCCAGATGTAGCCAGGCTGGATTTTAAATGAATTTCTGTCACATAGGTGGTTTTATTTTGGTTTTGTTTCTTTGGTTGCTTGGTTTTTTTGGTGGTTTTTCATTTTTTGGGGGGATTTTTTTTTTTTTTTTTTTTTTTTTTTTTGGGGGGGGGGGTGGGGGNTTTTTTTTTTTTTTGTGGGGGGGGGGGTGGTTGGGGGTTTTTTGGGGTTTTTTTCCCCTGTACTGCACCTTCTGCCCAAAAATGTAAGGGGAACTCAATTATGGAATCACAGAATGGTTTGGGTTGGAAGGAACTTCAAGATCATCCTGTTCCAACCCCTGCCATGGGCAGGAACACTTTTCCCTGGACCAGATTGCTCAGAGCTCCATCCAACCTGGCCTTGGGCACTTCCAGGGATGGGACAACCAAAATTTCTCAGTCTGAGGTGTCTAAGATAGAGTGATCCCTTGCAACCCAAATCATTCCAACTTTCTGGCAAATAAATAATGACTGAACCTATCTGGGGAATCTTCTTTGTCAAGAAATGCCTCAAAATCACAGGTAGACCTCTCCTGTTCTGAGCCTCTGGGTTTTTTTTTCTCCAAGACTTTTTCATTTTTACCTGAATTTTCCAGTCCCTGGAACATGGAGGATGTTGCCTCTGGACCTCAGCCATGGATTTCTGCCTAGACCACAGCCTCAGCAGCACGTTAATGAAATTCCAACATTAAATGACAACCATTAGGCCTGGGCATAAGGAGCAGGCTGCAAATAAAAGCAAGGTTTTATTGTGCAGAGTGATTTCATCATGCAGAGCGAGTTATTTAATTAATATTTTAAAAACACCTCAAGATTCCATCAATTAACAGAACGAGGATGTACAAATTACCTATAATTATTATTGCCTCCATAATCAGGGAACAGATTTTCCCTCTCTTTCCGAGACATTTGGGTAAGGAGCTAATGAGGGGATTCCACTTCAGGTGTGCTGAGCTTCAGCACTTAATTTTGCTGGGTGAGTGATAAACGGCTCTGAATTATTCCTCACTCTTGGCCATAAACCTTTTAACAGCTTCAATTTTTTACAAACCATAGACCCTGCATTACAGCCACCACTCTACTCAGCTCAACTCCTTGTGCTGCTTAATATCCTATAAAATGGCCCTCCTAAAGAACATTTCCATGGAAACAGTCCATTAAAAATGAATTTTATAGCTTATGTTTTCTATAAATGGACAGCTCATTTAATGGCCTTTTACTATTACACTTTGCCAGAGCAGCTTCAAATTTAGCTGTATTTAATTATTTTATCATTTGAAACAGCACCTTTTTTATTATTATTTTATTTCATTGCCATTGCAAAATTTCAGCCGGGTTCAATGGGCTCTGGGGTATTTTGGAGCACAAAGGAGGTGAAAATTAAGAATTGCGTCCCACACACAAACTGTAATAAAGCAAGGACTCTCCACTGATTTAAGGGTTTCAGGGTGTCCAAGTTTTGTGAATTTTATCCCAAAATCTGTTCTCTTTTCACAAAAAAGTGCATATATGTGCTGTTCAGTAGAAGAAGAGGACAGATCAGCCTGCAGATATTTTTTTTTTTGTGTCAAGATGACTTCCCAAAGTGAAGTTTGGGATTGCTTTTATCTCAATCTCTTGAAACCTTCCTAAAATAAAGAGGAGACATATTTGCAATGAAACCCAGAATCTGAAAGAAAAAAATATACATTGTGTCAGCACTTTGCTGTTATCTGGACTCCTCAGGAACTGAATTAATTTGTGGTGCATTGTACAATTTATCAGTGCTTTCCCAAGGGAGTCCTTGGCCAGGGCTGTGGTTGTGGCTCAATTTCCAGAGAGCTCAGCAGCCTGAAGAAGTTCCTGCAGTGTCACAGGTTCTTATTCATCAACAAACATTTACATCATCATCCCTCAACTGGCATTATCATCTCCTTGAGAGAACTCGAACTGGCTTCTGCTGAGCTTTGTTCATCAAAATCTCCTGGAATCTGTTGCCTTTTTCCAATAGAATCCATTCTTTCCTGAGTCCAGCTCGAAGATTTTGTATTTGTGTTGAAAAGTCCACGATGTCCACGTGGAAACTTTGGTGTGGCCACTTGTCTGGGGCCTCACAGGTTTCTTTATGCCCAGTTTGGTGATGCCTTCCTGAAGAGCAAGACTGAGGATCTGGGGACCCCATGGAGACCATGGATATAACTCTGGTCCCATGAAATTTAGCTCCAGAAGAATCATGGAGTCATGGAATGGTTTGGGTTTGGAAGGGATCTTCAAGATGATCTCATTCCAACTCCCTGCCATGAGCAGGGACACCTTCCAGTATCCCAGGTTGATCCAAGCTCCACCCAGCTGGGCCTTGGACACTTCCAGGGATGGGGCAGCCACAGCTTCTCTAGGAAACCTGTGCCAGGGCCTCACCACTCTCCCAGGGAGGAATTTCTTCCCAATATCCCATCTAACCCTGCCCTGTGGCAGTGGGAAGCCATTCCCTGAGTCCTACCACTTCATCCCTTCTCCAAAATCCCTGTCCAGCTCTCCTGGAGCCTCTTTAGGCCCTGGAAGGGGCTCTGAGATCTCCCTGGACCCTTCTCTTCTCCAGGTGAACATTCCCATCTCCCTCAGCCTGGCTCCAGAGCAGAGGGGCTCCATTCCTCAGATCTTTGTGGCCTCCTCTGGACTCATTCCAACAGGTCCATGCCTTCACCCATTTTCTGCGCTTGTGCTCCAGCTCCCTGACCAGTTTGATGGCTTCCATGGGACTTTTTCCAGTTTTTCAATGGGTTTTCCTTCCCTGAGGAAAAAAAAAAAATAAATCTCCCAGAGAAGGAAAACTGCCAGGTCCCTGAAAACTCCTCAATGCACACAGCTGCTGAATATTCTGCTCTGTGCTCCTCTCTCCTTACCTGTGCTCTTTCACAAGGCTGGGATTTCTATTGGAAAACCCTGTCATAAAGCTGGATATGGCTTTATCCCCAGCAGGGCAGCTCCAGTCTCCTGTTGTCTGCAGTAATTCTCTGAGGGACAATGATAAACAGGCTGCCACTAATCTGAATTGACAAGAAAATTCCCCAGGAGTCAGAACCTGTTACCAGAAGCATTTCTTCTTACTCTTTTCTATTATTTTATTTTTAGGTTTTGTTTTTGTTTTTGTTTTTGTTGGTAGGGCTTTTTGGGGTGGTTTTTTTTTTTTTTTGGGGGGGTTTTTTTTTGTTTGTTTTTTTTTTGGTTTTTTTTGGGTTTTTTTTTATTTTATTTTATTTTATTTTATTTTATTTTATTTTATTTTATTTTATTTTATTTTATTTTTCTCTGAGATAAATCAACACAGACCATAATCTCACACTCAGAGTAAGGGATACCAGGAAGGAAGAAAATCTCTTCCTTTCCCAGTGACATGTTCCACAAAATAAAAAGCTTGGATCCTGCTGAACGCGCCTGGATGACCAGCTGCTGGAATTAAAAAGCTCTCAGAGATTTAACAGCCAACCAGTGTTAAATTTTGCTTCCTTTTAACCATGAAAACAGCAACAGAGCCTGACTAACAAGGGACAATTAACTGGAAAACAATTGGAGTTAGAAAAGAAGCTGTGAGCAGCTATAGAAATGTTCTCCATAATACCTTAAAATAATATTCACCCATGCTTAATAAATGCCTAAACATTCCCCTCTGGCCCTCAGCATGCAGATCAAGGGATCTTTATTGTCATCAACTAATATTAAAGTATTATTGCAAACCCTGTATGATTCTATGAGGATTAGAACACCTGGAAGTTTGAGTACCAAAGTTTGACCCCTACCACAGTTTCATATTTATAAAACTTCACTCCTGAGCCTTTCAATCTTGGTTATAGAAGGTCTTCCCATTTTCCATGTCTGATGTCTAGATAAAACAAATCTGTCTCTCAGATATCTCACATGTTCCACCCACAGAAATGCCCAAGGCCAGGTTAGATGGGGCTTGGAATTACCTGTTCTAGTAAAAGAGGTCCCTGCCTGTGGCAGGGAAGTTGGAATAAGATGATCTTCAAGCCTTTTCCAGCCCAAACCATCCTGAAATTCTTTGATTCCTAAAGGAAACTTTGCCATGACCAGCAGCATTTTCCCTCTGGCTGCAAAATGAGCAGGTGCATTTCAGCTTCTCCAGCTACTCAGGAAATCCACCCTTGTTGCCAAATAAACATCAGATTTCCCTGACATCCTGAATTCTCTTCCAGTCTAACTGCCTGGCTGCTTTCACTGTGAGGAGGGGGTAATTCTGAGGGAATATCAACCTGATAATTGCACTGTTTCAGTCCTCAGGGCCTCAGCTGCCTCAGATAATTTCCAGGATGTTCTGCTACCCTGTCACTATTTCCAAGTTGGCACTCAAATGTCAGTGTGGTTTGGTTAATAATTGCAAGGCTCTGGTTTTGAGCATGGATTTTTTGCAATGAGTTTGGGCATTGGGATGAATTTCTTCATGGAAAGGGTGGTCAGGCTTTGGAAGGGGCTGCCCAGGGAGGTGGCAGAGTCCCCATCCCTGGAGGTGTCCAAGGATGTGACACTCAGTGCCCAAGGTGGATGTGAGTCACAGGTTGGACTCAATGATCTCAGATGTCTTTTCCAACCTAAATGATTCTGGAATTCTGCAGGGAACTCTAAGAGGAATTTTATGTTGTGATGAAGCTCATGGACTACCTGCTGCCATCCCTGATCTCACATTGAATTCTAGCCTGAGATCATGCAGAAAGATTTTCTTTTGGGTGGTTCACACTGAAATAACCAGGAAATATGGATATTTCAACTTGGTTAAGTGGAAGTTGTCCCTGCCCATGGCAGGGGCATGGAAATAGATGATCTTTAAGGCCCCTTCCGACCCAAACCCTTCTGGTACTCTGTGATCCTCTGATAGAGCATTATTGATTATCAATTCCATCTTTATGCAAAAAATCTTGTTCCAACATTTTGTCTCTTCTCTAGGAGAGTAGGTAAGAACAGAAGATGAATTTTTTAAAACCTGTTCTTTTCTGAGGCATTTCTAAGCTGAAATTTTCCTCCCTCTCATGGCAGCTGTGTCTGACAGCTAATTATATTTATCTGTAAAAAAAAATTCACTTTGTTTTTGCTCTTGTTTCCACTTTCAGCCACTGTTTCTTGAATCTCTTGCAAAAGTTACCTCCTTCACACCAGTCTGGAACACATTCTGCTTGGAGGGCAATTTGGTTGCCTGATGTGGGTCTTCCAGGCCCCAGGATGTCCCTCAAATCTTTATCTTACCCCATCCAATCCACCCCTGGATAATCATGGCTATATTGCCATGAAAACATCTTTTTGGACACTCAGATAATGTAGGGAATGTGAATTTGAGCTCAAATCCAACTGACCTGAAGGCTGTTGGTGCCAGGTTTAGTTGAGACAAAATCTGCAACTGATCCCAAAGAATTTTCCCAGAGTTCCTTAGAATAACTTTGTTCAACAAGGTTTGGCACAGCTCAGGGTGGGCACTCAAAATTAAGGGATTTTTATGGTTTAGGCAATCCAGCAGCATTTTGAAGAGCTAATGCTAAAAGAAGCAGATGAAGGAATGAAATAATCTTAATTTGGAGATGAAAAAACTCTGTTAGGACTCAAGGCTGCAGGGTTGTATCATCCCAACTCCTCAGGTTTCCCTCATCCACACTTCCAATTATTTTTCTTATCACTACAGGGATCAAGTATTTCCCTGAGCAATTACACTCTTGGGGTAACATTATTTCTGAGATCTGGGTTTGTCCACTCAGAGAAATAAAAAGAAACAGCAGATTTAAAAAAAAAAAAAGAGGTATTATAATATTTGGAGATATTCAAAACATGTCTGATCCTTCCCCTCATGTTTTATCCCCTTAAATCGTGCTTGGTGAGGCACCAGTGCCACCAACCCCTATTGTTTCAGGCTTCCAAATAATTTTATTTAGGGAAATAAAACATAGAAGGTGATTTGAACGTTAATGATGTGAGATACGAGTTTTTTATGTGTCAAATCCATCTCTGCTTAATGATCTCATTCACTGCAGGCTCCTGGTTAAGGTAGATAATGTGGCCCTCTCAGAACACCACAGGACTGAGTGATACTTCACTTAACAGTTCCCTCAAGTCTGTGTGGTGATGAATAACAAGGATCTGTGAGTTGGAGAGAGATCAGGAGAGTTTAGGGCATCTCAACCTTCTTCATTTCAATCCTGCTCCTCACGAAAAAAGCCTCCCTTGGTGGGAGTAAAGCAATATGGGTCACCTCATCTGAGGGCTGGATGAATCCTTAAGAGGTCTGGGTTTGCTCCTCCACTTTGGGAGGGAAACAATCAGATCTCTTCCCAGTTCCACATTTCTGTTTGGATGTGGATTTTGTGTTTTCTCCTGTCCTGCTGTGGCTGTGACTCACAGCTTGCACAGTGCCCATCGCCGTGAGAAGCACAACAGAACTTCCATAACTGTGGTGGAAGTTTGAAAGTGAAAAACGAGGTCAAAATATGGGGAGAATAAATCAGGAGTGAAACAGAGCAAGCCCATCTGCCCTCTCTGGTCTGCATGGTCTGGAATTGGTTTATTTTGTATGGCAAAATGGGATAGGAATGGTGAAATATTGGGAAGAAATTCCTCCCTGGGAAGGTGGTGAAGCCCCAGCACAGGTTGCTCACAGAAGCTGAGAATGTCCCATTCCTGAAAGTGTCCAAGGCCAGGTTGGATGGAACTTGGAGCAACCTGGACTAGTGGAAGGTAATGTCAGGGATTTGGAATGAGGTGTTCTTTAAGGTCCTTTCCAATCCAAACCATTCTGGGATTCTATGTGTGATAAATATATTACAGTGCTGGCTTTTGCAATGGTTAGAGAGAACACTATGTGTTTTATAAAGCTGACTTTTCTGAGAGAAGTTTTACTGAAGCTTAAACTCCTTTTAATGTGAATTTTGTGTTGTGGTACCGATGCTGGTGAAGAGCTGCTGTAATGTTAACATTTAACCAATGAAGGAATGGAAACCTGTCGAATGTATCAAAAATTAACAAAGACCACCACAAGCACAACTGCACATGCTCCAAAAAGGCAGGAAGAAGGAGGAACCATGTTAAAATGTTTGAATATGTCTGACCATTTATGGATATGTATTTGGCTGGTGCAGTACCCAGGGTATATGAGGGGTGTTGCTGTTTAGAGTGGTGTGCCTCTGGCTGAGCATCCCAGCGCTGTTCCTTTTGCTTTATTGACTTTTTCCCCTATTGTCCCTTATTAAATTTTCTTTAAATATAAAGTGAGGAGTGGGGTTTGTTTCTCACATATGGAAAAAGAGTTGAGTCAACTATTTCCCTTTCATTCTTCTTCAAATTAGCACCATGCAGTCCATACCCACATTCCCTGCCGTTCACAGCTGGCTCAGGCCCAGCCAGGACAATTTACCTCTGCTTCCAAAGCAAAAACCACAGGATCATGCATTCATTAAGGTTGGAAAAGACCTCCAGGCTCATCCAATCCAACCTTTGACTGAGCATCACCATGTTCATTAAGCCATGTAGTAAAGTGCCACATCTACTCACTTTTAGAACACTTCTAGAGATGGTGACTCCAGCATTTCCCTGGAAAGTCTGTTCCAGTTCTTAACCACTTTTAATGAAATCTTTCAGGATATCCAACCTGAACTGCCCCTGGAGAAACTTGAGGCTATTCCCCTTTGCCCAACTGAAGTGTGTGTATAGGAATTATGGCCTTTACCTCCTATCCATAGTTACTGTAGATTTTACACTGTTTATCTACACAGAGAAACTGTGCCATGGACAGCTCCACAGATATCAGCAGAGGAGTAACAGAATAAAAGCCCAGTGAATTGGCATTAATGCAGAAAAAAAAAAAGAAAAATAATGAGCTGAAGTATTTTTTGCTCTTCAGAACTGTTGGACTGAAACAATTCAGGTCCATTTAACAGATGAATTCCTCAGTGGAGAAGAAGGATTTCTCTAAGGATGAAGTCCTTTTTCTTTGCTCACAGACAATATTTAATTTAGAAATTTAGCCCCAAACAACAAACCATTAAGAGGCGAAAAGCATTTGATGCTGGTTGAGTAACTGCTCTGCTCAACCCAAGCTGAAAGTTTATTTCAACAAAAGGAGTTGATTGTTTTGGGTTCATTTAACCCGAGAGAGTTTTTATCCTGCCTTCATTACTCCACTTTATCACCTGAACAAGAGCAAAGAAAGAGGCAAAAAACAATTGATGTGCCTTCTACATACAACCAGAATTGTAATACAAGCTAGAAACCACCAAACTCTGAGCTCTTACTGCCCTAGGTCTTACCTACAACCAGCAGAAGGGTTTTGGAAAGATTTGTGACTGTTCCTGGTTTTGTTTTGGATGACCTCAGCAGGGTCCAGCACTCTCTTGTTCTCTTAAACCCAAGGAGAGACCAATCTCCCATCAAAATGCTCCTGTTGCCCTCCCCACCTTGTTCAGTGGCACAGCCATAAAAAAAATCACAGCCACTAATGACCTGCTTGGCCCCAGCTTTATTATCTAATTTGGAAGTCATCTCTTTTATTTTACTTTTTAATGGTCCAGTTTTATCAAAGTGTGCAAAAAGGGGTGGTTGGAGGCAAAGCTGCACACCCATAAAACTGGATTTTATTGGAGAAAATTATTAAACTGATTTTATCTCAGCACATGACTTTTGTCACTTTTATCCTTTCAATTGTCTCCTCCATTCACTGCAGGGATGACTGAGCATCTCTGGGGTTCAAACACAGCAGTTTTATGAAATTACATGATAATTTATAAAAACACAGATTTTAGAAGCCACATCTTCAGGATGATGGAGGAAAAGAGGAACAAATCCATATTCCTGCCAATCCATAAGTTCTGTGAGGGAGCTGAAATGTTCACACCCAGCTCATTGTGTGTACTGAGAAGCTCTCAGCAGTAATTAAAGAAGGATGTTTGGAAATCTTAAAGTGTTTGTTGACATTTTTATATGTCTCATTGCAACTTATCTGTTGTATTGCTGATACCAGTCTTGAGTGTGAAGTTCACCTATTGACACTTAATTAACAGATGTTAATGAACTAATCATAGAATCATAGAATGTTTTAGGTTGGAAGGGACCTTTGACAAGGATGTGTTGTGACAGGAAAAGGGGGAATGGCTCCAAATCTGAAATAAAGTAGATTTAGGTGGGATGTTGGGAAGAAATTCTTCCCTGTGAGGGTGCTGAGACCCTGGCAGAGGTTACCCAAAGAAGTTGTGGCTGCCCCAGTCCTGGAAGTGTCCAAGGCCAGGTTGGACAGGGCTTGGAGCAACCTGGGATAGTGGAAGGTGTCCCTGACCATGACAGGGAGCTGGAATGAGATGATTTTGAGTCTTTTCCAGCCTAAATCATTCCATGATTCCGTGAACAGGTCAGCTCTAGCAGGAATAACTGCAAGACTCTGGATTAGAGAATCCCTGAGCCTGAGGGCAGCACACCTCAACACAAGTGTAGGAAAATCCAGATTCAGGTGTTGTGTTTGGGGTTTTTTTTTACAGGTGCTTCCTCACCATTCATGGATTGATCCATCCATGGGATGGGATGGGATGGGATGGGATGGGATGGGATGGGATGGGATGGGATGGGATGGGATGGGATGGGATGGGATGGGATGGGATGGGATGGGATGGGATGGGATGGGATGGGATGGGATGGGATGGGATGGGATGGGATGGGATGGGATGGGATGGGATGGGATGGGATGGGATGGGATGGGATGGGATGGGATGGGATGGGATGGGATGGGATGGGATGGGATGGGATGGGATGGGATGGGATGGGATGGGATGGGATGGGATGGGATGGGATGGGATGGGATGGGATGGGATGGGATGGGATGGGATGGGATGGGATGGGATGGGATGGGATGGGATGGGATGGGATGGGATGGGATGGGATGGGATGGGATGGGATGGGATGGGATGGGATGGGATGGGATGGGATGGGATGGGATGGGATGGGATGGGATGGGATGGGATGGGATGGGATGGGATGGGATGGGATGGGATGGGATGGGATGGGATGGGATGGGATGGGATGGGATGGGATGGGATGGGATGGGATGGGATGGGATGGGATGGGATGGGATGGGATGGGATGGGATGGGATGGGATGGGATGGATGATTTCTGTGGACTTGCAAGTCCTTAAGCAGGTTGCTCTGAGGGCTGAGAAGTTCTGGCAGAACAGGAGAAACAGGATCAAGGAATCAGGACCATGCCAAGGCATCTCTTCCCAGTGAGACCCTCAGGTGCAAGAGATTCTGCTCCAGTTTCAAAGTTGCTCTTTGGAACTCCTCCATTTTCCAACTTCCTCTATTTTCCAGCTCTTCCCCTCCAGCAGCACTATCAGCATCCAAAGGTAATGATTTGCTGAGGATTCATTTTCCTGTTTTGCTTTTGGCATCAGCCTCTGGGTACTGAGGGTCTGCATGGTGACAGCTGTGACCCTGGTACTCTCCTAGGAACCTTTGTCTTACCTTGGAATAGCCATAAAACCTGGGATTGACAGCGAGTTTGGCAATTAAAAGTGGCCTAAGAAAAGCCCACAGGGACTTGATGTCTGCTGACTTTTCAGGAGCTGCCTCTGCAGTTCATCCAGAAGGAAAAGTGATTTTAAAAAAAAACAACAACAAAGGAGACATGCAGAGGGGAGAAATCCCTGTGCAGACAGAGCCAAACTCCTCAGATCCATTGCAGCTCCCTTCTCCAAGTATCCATGGGGAACGTTTGTTTCCCTTTTAACACCATTTTTGACATTTCATTGTGACAAACCTCCCAAATGCCTTGCTCTTTCAGGGAAACATTAATGGAGGTTGAGAGATTATTTGCATCCCTGGAGTTTTTAGACTGGGAAAGAGGATTTTGGGCAAGTCTGATGTGATTTTTCTCCACAATTCTCTCCAGTCTGTGGAGGGATGTTTTGTTCTCCTCATGGCAGCTAAAAGTTTCCTCATAAGTGATCAGTGAGAACTGACTTGGACTAATCCCCAGCTACATCCCAAATTTTACAGACACCAGTATGTGGAATCAAATTGCATTTTCCCTCACAGCTGCTTTTCCCAACCTCTCTTTGCAATGAAGAACTCTGTACTGACCCAGGACACTGAGATTCATCTAAGAGTTAGGTCTTTTTCCATATCCCTAAGAGGAATGTGCAAACAGAAATAAAAATTAAAGTCTCAGACTCTCATGGGCTTTCCTGACACTTTGTGATCCCTTTATTTTCCAGTCTGGACACAAGACCTTATCATCTTTGCATCACATTTCATACAAGGGTCACATGCCCTTGGTACGACATCTCCACTTATTCAGTTGGGTTGGTGGCAGTTAAAACCAGTTCTATATCTCAGGTCATTTTTTAAATCTTCTTTTGAATAGATTTTTATTTTAAAAAGGCCATAATTTTCAGGTGAACAAAGTAAAAAGCAGCTTTACAATCAGGAACTAAGAGAAAAGAGAACATTTTAGGCTCTACAATCAGGAACTAAGAGAAAAGAGAACATTTTAGGCTCAGTGAGAGAGAGAAATCTCTCTTGGGTTTCACAAACCAGTTTGTAGACATCTGCCAAGAGAAAAAGCTCTTTAGGACAGTGAGAGGTTTGACTGCACTTGACACAGGCTTTGTCCACCTGCCCACATCTTAATTCAGACACTTGGAAACTCTATGTCCTTTTCTTAACATTTCCATTTTTATACTTCTCCTTTCTCACTGGAGAATTTTGTTGGTCATGCAATTGGTTGCACCTTGGTTCTGCATAATATTGGAGCTCCTGCTTCCAGGAGTATTCAACAGGAAATTCCTGGAGAATGAATGGAGAGTGGGCAAATGTGGCAACAGAGACTTTTGGAGAGGCATCTTTGTGCTTTTGAGATCCAGAGCCCAAAACATGTGAGCCAGAGGCAACTTGAGCCCTTTTCCAAGGAAAGGAGAGCAGCCTCTTTGGAGGGGCTGATGTCACCCACCTTTGATGTCACAAAGACAAGAGAAAGGAGATCTGAGTGGGAGTCTTCTTCAGGAAGGAGGAGAAACAAATAATGATACAGGCCCCAGATTGTGGAAGGTGCTTGTTCTTCACCCTTGGTGCAATTAATCCAACAGAACTGGGTCTGCAATGCTTGGGGAAACGTTTTTCAGGAGCCACTGTGGAGACTGGATTTGCTTGTGGTAATTCACACTTGTCAAAGGGGAAGGAAGGGAAGTGTTCCAACTCAAAATGCCCCAAAATCCAGATCAAAAAATGCAACCATAAATCCTGAATGCTTCAGCCAGGGCAGCCTCCCACTCCTGAGGAAAACAGAGAAGAAAAAACACTCAGCAATTCCACAAACTTCTGAAACAGGCAAATATTTTCATTTGCTCATTTATTGCTAACATTAACTTTAGAAAAGAGCAACTGCTCTTCTACTACTATTAATAATAATAATAATAATAGTAATAATAATAATATGTTTATCTCTATTTTGAGACTGAAAACCATGACATTACTCCAGGCAGGGAAATGAAACCCAGCAAGGTTCTGTGGTGACAATGTCCTGGAATGGAGGTTAAAATATCCATCTTTTCCCACAAAATATTCTTACTCTATGGTTAGAGGTCTGCAGGATGTAAAACAGATTCTCCAAGCCCACATTTGAATGGCTACACCATTAGTTAGATCCACAGTAAGTGGTTTTATTCCAGTTTGGCTCTTTTCAAAGTTATCCTGCAGTGAATCTGAAAAACCAGAGTTTGGTTTGGTTCCTGCCACAGCATCCTGCAAAATAAATTTCCATGGACACATGGAAAGCCCTGATACAAAGGTGTTAATCTCCAGCTTCAAGAAAGAACAATTTCCTTAGGAAAACTAATGGAGTTGTACTGTAATTGTGAACAATTCCTGCAGCAATGGAAATGTCAGCTATTATGTATTCCTGTTATTTCCCACAGGCATTTCCCTTGACTGATGTTCCCATGGCTGAATAAAATATTCCAACCCATTATCCAGGGGATTTTACTTAAGTGTTTTTCCCAAACAATCCCTTCTAACCTTTGTGAACAAGTGACTTCTCGCAGTCATGTTGTGACTAATGAGTAAAAAAAAATAGATTAAAACCCACCTAAAACACAGATTTAAGGTAGCTGCCCATGGATAATGGAAATGAATGGAAAAAGCAAAAAATATCCCAGCAGGTTCTGCAGGGATTGCTCCCAAACCTGAGGTTATTTTCTTCAGGTTGCTCGAGGCAAATATGAATTTATTGATGGGGAATTATGTGAATGATGCAAAGATTGAAGAGGAGGTTGAGCCCTGGTACGGGAGAGGTGTTGAGGGACCTGAATGGCATTGGGGCAGCTAAAGGAAAAATGTGGACCCTTGGAAGCAAAAAATCATGGAATAATAGATTCACTAAAGTTGGAAAAGACCTCTAAGGCCTTCAAGTCCAAAGGCTGCCAAGGCCACGACTAAACCATGCCCCTAAATGCCACATCTCAAACTCCATGGGGTTTTTAGAATGTTTGAATGGTTCCATCCTTTCAGTGAGTATTTTTTTAATTAATATCCAATTAAACAACCCCTTGAGGCTGTTTCCCCTTGTCCTGTCCCTTGTTCCCTGGGAGCAGAGCCTGACTCCCACTTGGCTGCACCCTCTGCTCAGGGAATTGTGGAGAGTGAGAAGGTTCCTCCTGAGCCTCCTTTTCTCCAGGCTGAGCCTTCCCAGCTCCCTCAGCCACTCCTGGTGCTCCAGACATGAAATGGAGATGATTCCTGTGTGCAGGAATTAATGAGACTCTTTAGTCCTTGCTTAGAATTTAAGGATGTGGTTTAGGGATATGCTGAACTAACAGTTGGATTCAACCATCTTAGAGGCCTTTCCCAGCCTAAATGATCCCAAGGTTCTGTAAAACAATGAAGGCAAAGCAAAGATTTTGTTTCAGGCTCTGCAGCAGATCTGTCCAGGGCAGTGAAGTGAGAAGCTCTGCCAGCTCCAAACTTCTCCAATTCCCTGTGCAAAAATCCTCCCTGCACTGGGAATTCCAGATGATTCTTGGCCCCAGAGTGGAATTTCGTCAGCTCTGACTTGACACCAAGATTACCTGGTTTTCTTCTCACCTCCATTTGAGCTGCCTAATTCAGGGTGACAAGGGGAAAAAAACTCCCAAGGAGACGTCATTGGAAAAAATTATAGGATCCCAAGAGGGGAAAATGAGGAAGAGATGCAGGGGAGAAGGGTATGTCACCACTCAATTCCCTGCTTTCACAGCTCATCCATGTCCTAGTTTCTTGCTTGTGCTTTCATGGAAGTGCAATATTATTATTATTATTATTAATAATAATAATAATATCAAAACCAATCAAAACAAAGACAACAATAAAAACCCCAACACAAAACAATTAAACAAAAAGGAATTACAAAGCTGTCAAGGAGAAAATCTTTCAAATATTTTTCCATGCTCCTCTCTTGGAAACAACCCAGCTGCATCACATATTAAGGATATCTGAATGATGGAATTGGTTCATGGCACAGAATATGGGACTTGGGGCAGGAAATGTTGCTGGGCCATGGCTGGTAAGGAGTTGTGAAAAGGAATGGATCTCTGGGTACCAGAGGAATCAGTGTAGGTACTGGAAAAATCTTGGAGAGGATGGGATTCCAGGGAATTAAATGGAGATTATGTAGAGGTTTTCTTGCTTCCTCTTTTCCCCCTTTCTAATGGAAGTGACTCTTCCCAGGCAGGGATTTTGTTAAAAGTCCTAATCCTCTTCCCAGAGATTTCAGGTGCTGAAACAAACCAAGGTCACACCCAGTGCTGCCTCAGCTCCAGAAATCATGGAATGCAATCCAGAGAGGTTTGGGTTGAAAGGGACTTTAAAGATCATCTCATTCCATCCCCTGCCATGGGCAAGGACACCTTCCACTATCCCAGGTTGCTCCAAGCCCCATCCAACCTGGACTTCCAGGGATGGGTGCTCCACAACCCCTCTGTACACCCTGTGCCAGGGCCTCACTGCCCTCACAGGGAAGAATTCTTCCCAAATCCCATCTAAACCTTCCCTCTTTCATTTTAAAGCCATTCCTGCTTGTCCTGTCCCTCCATCCCTTATCCAAAGTCCCTGTCCAGCTCTTCTGGAGCCCCTTTGGGCACTGGAAGAGGCTCTAAGGCCTCCCTGGATCCTTCTCCAGGCTGGACATTCCCAGCTCTCCCAGCCTGGCTCCTGAAGATTTTAGCTCCATTTGATAAACCCATTAATCAATTAATTAGTGCCCAAATTAATTTTTATGTGTTTTTCATCTCTCATGTGGAAGCACAAAGCAGATGTTTCAGTAAGAAAAGAATCAACTCTGGTTATTACCCTAAAATATGGAGGGAATGTGTGAGGAGATGGCAGCATTTCATTGTGGTGTTTGTTTGTTTTTTCTGGTGAAAAATCATTACTGAGAATCTCACAACAACTTTCTTCCCTTTGAACCCCAACTTTATAAAATTTAAATTATCTATTGGGGCGAAAAAGTAAAAGTTAAGCACAATAATGATATTGTTTCTGACTTGTCATTCTTTATCAGGCAATTAAGTGCAATGTGACATTTTCCTGACAAAGTAGCTCTGTACAGCTGTGTCTTCCTCCAGACAAAACATAAAACAAATTAGAATGTGTGCATCCATAAATCTCCACGGCTGCAGCTGTAGAGAGGTGGGAATAGGGGGAGGAGGGAAT
This sequence comes from Aegithalos caudatus, assembly GCA_013389925.1. NCBI lineage: Eukaryota > Metazoa > Chordata > Aves > Passeriformes > Aegithalidae > Aegithalos > Aegithalos caudatus. Next base: position 698,572 of record WEIU01011338.1, on the reverse strand, counting down.
AATGATGCATGGAGTTTTTCCTGGAGATCTCTATCATCTCCACTTTCATTTTCCTTTTGCTTTATTTTCTTCTGATTGTGATCCTTGATTTAAAAATTTGGAGCATTGTGTCATCCCCTAATGGTTCCTTTTGATTTAAGATTTCAGCCCATGGAAGTTTCTAGGAATCTCAGAATTCTTTGGAGCTGCCTGTTCCCTGATGTGAAATGGATGGGGAAACTGAGACCCTCAGGAACAGAACAATTTGCTTAAAATCAGAATTGTGGCACCAAAACCCACATGAAGGCACCTCAAGTACATCTCCTTCAGCCACAAGGAGAAATGAGCTAAATACTAATCCCTCTCTAGACAAAACCCAGGCTTGTGCATCCAAGCCCAGTCCATTAATCCCAAATCCATCCTCCCCATCTGCTCCAGATGGATGTGTTGACTGCTTCCCATTCACCAGCCACACTCTGGACCTGGCAAGCCAAATTTCTGCTAAATTGGGTTTTTCCTAGTACAGGTGCTGTCACTCTCTGGCAAGAATTCTTTGCAGCCCTTAAAGCTGGGAGTGAGGAGATTCCAGGCCTCCCCTGGGTCTGTTTTCCCTGGAGCAAAGCTGATGAGCCATTTCCCTGTGTAGCTGGCAAAGCCTCTGCCTGCTGTGTTTACATAAATCACAATAAATCTCAGCCAGGCAACGAGCCATGTGCAAAGAGAAATCACCACCAGATGCTCCTGCAGACGAGGACACTGAAGGAAACCCTCATTCAGCCACCAGCTCCCACAGTCCCAGATTTCATTCTGGTAAACTTGGAATAATGGAGCCCAGGAGATGTGGGGCAATAAGGTTTGGAGATTTTTTAGCCACAACTGCAGGTCAGAGAACACTTGGAGCTGGGAAGTTTGGTGTTCCTCTCTTACAATACATGATTCTGAATTTTATCCTATCAAGGGTGCAAAATAGACCATTTTTGCAAGAGTTTGCCTGTAAAAGGACTAAAAAAGTGCCTTAAAATTAGGATGAGTAGATGATTGTAGAAACTATGAAGGAAGCAAGCTCAGATTCACCAGCCTGAAATCTCTCCCTGGAATGGGGACTGAAGACTTGGAGTAGAATTTAATCTTCACTGTGACTCTTATACTTTAAAAAAAGCCCAAAACCATATCTTGTGTCAGGTCCTCTAAATCTGTCATTGATCCCAAGAGGTGCTGAGCTCTTCTAATGGGATCCAGTGACAGGATGGGAAGAGAAGAATGAACAAATACAGGAAAAACAAAAAGGAGCTTAGTCCAAAGGTGTAATAAACTTTTTCAGAAAGTATCCCAGTGATTTTTGGTTTTCAGCAGAAAAATAAAGATTCAGACTTAATAATCCCAAAACTTCAGGGCTTATACCAATTTTTAGACATTGCTGAACCTATTTCATCTCTTAGTCACATCTCTGTATGGCCAATTTAATTCCACTGCTTTCAGCAATGTACTTTCCCTCAGTTTAAAGGAGTGTTGGGGAAGGAGAAACATGCTCTGAATTTATCTCAAGAATAAATTGATGGCAGGTTGAGAGAGAGAGGAGGGTGGTCCCAGAGGGTAAAGGACTCAATTTCTCCAGATGTAGCTGTAAATAATTAATATCTTGTTCCAGGTCCCTGCTAATCCAGCACTGCTGCAGGACTGGTGCTTTCTATTGCTGTTAAATGTGTTACAAATGCTCTGCAAGGGCCTGATCTAAGCTCAGCTCATCTCTTGGCTGTGATTGCATCCTCATTATGAGTCAAGGAAAGGCACCCTCTTGCTTTCCATCAGCTTTGGGAGAAAAAAAAAAAAAAAACAAACCAGAAAATGACACTTTTTTGCTGTTTAATTTTGAAAAAATCTGTTATTTCCAGGACAAAAATAAAAACAAACAAACCCAGTGTAAAATACAGGTGTTGCTTTCTAGTGACAATCCAAAGTAATAGGACACAGAAAACTTCATGGGGTTTGGGTAGTGGAACACGGAAAACAGGAATTTACTCGAGCTAAAGAAAATAAGATTGAAGGAATGATAAAGGTTGGAGTAAGTTCCAGAGGCCAGGTCTGCTGAACAACAGGAATTAACAGCAGTTGGAGTTCTCAGAGTGGATGTTGCCTGATCCCCTCTTGATTTTGCTAAATAGGTTCCCAGGATGTTTAAAAATGATAGAATAACCTGAGTTGGAAGGGACCCACAAGGATCATGGAGCCCAACTCCTGGTCTGGCACAGGGCACCCCAAGGATCCCACCACGAACCCTTTGTGCTGACAACTGAGTCAATAAATTGTTCAGGGTTATTTTATTTTATTTTATTTTATTTTATTTTATTTTATTTTATTTTATTTTATTTTATTTTATTTTATTTTATTTTATTTTATTTTATTTTATTTTATTTTATTGATTTCAGTTTTCTTTCTGCCTCTTGGATAGAAATGGAAGCATCAAACACCAGGCTGTCCATGCCTGTTCCAAGGAATCCAGGCCACCTTGGCTGGGTGTTCAACAGCAATCCCAGAGCTCTTCCCATTTTATAACTTTAGTCCTTTCTGGGTTTGAACCAAGTTTAACCAGAAAAGTTCCTTTCTCCCAGCTCCAGCTCCTGGGAATGTGGCATTCCTTATAATTCTCATAGAGGCCTGTGGTGGCTGAGGTGGGAAATGTGGTTTTTGGGCCTTCCTGGTCTGAATGTCACTGCACAGTTACAAATAATGTGGATTTTGTAATAATAAATGACTTTTTTGTTGTGTAAAGCAAAGATAAGTGGAGATAATGCAAATCCAGAGGAGCTGTGAGGGAGAGGAGAACTTTCTGCTGAGGTCAAGTAGCTAAGAAGTGATTTTTGGGTTTGTCCTCTGCAGGGCCTGGAGTTGGCCTTGATGATCCTTGTGGTTCTCAGGATATTTTATGATTCTATGATTCCATTTAGAGCTCTTAGTGATATCCCAGGAGGATTCCCAGCGTCCAAATACCATTCCAGAGGGGTGTGGGTCTCCCTGTCCACCTCTGAGCCCTGTGCAGATGTTTCAGATACCCTCAGGTACCTTTCAGGCACCTTCACCTGAGGGACAGCCACACTCATCCAGCATCTGGATGTTACAAATCCTGATCCTTCAGGCTAACACAGCTATGAAACATGAGATAAGACTCTTATCTCTGTGTTTTCCTTTCCCTCACAAACCAGAGGGATCTTGATGCCTTCCCATTATCTCCCCTTTGTCTTCTTCCCTGAAATCCATGAGGGCTTTAGGAAGAATACAGAATTTCTCCATAGGAGCTCATGGTTCTTTAATCTCTTCTGAACATTTTAATCTCTTCTGAACATTTTAATCTCTAATTTTTCATCGATGGCAACAGATCTCTTAGAGGATTCAGTTTTATCTTTTTTTATTAAAGGGGAGTAAATGCTGAAATTCATTTTATTTCTCACCTGTAGATGAGGAGAGGGTGGTTCTCAATGCACAAAAGGCAGATTTGAGGTTTCACCTCTACCCCACAGACGAAGTCACAGCAGTGAACCTATTCCTTCATGCCTCAGTTTCCCTCTTTGGGATCATATCCATGTATTCCAAGAGTCTGAAGCAACAGGACAAGAGGGAATGGCTTCAGATTGAAAGATAGTAAGGTTAGATGGGATATTAGGGAAAAAAATCTTCCCCATGAGGGTAGTGGGGTCCTGGTAGTGTTTGCCCAGAGGAGCTGTGGCTGTTCCATCCCTGGAAATTTTTAAGGTCAGGATGGATGGGGTTTGGAGCAACCTGGGACAGTGGAAGATTTCCCTGGGGTTAGAGCTGGATGATCTTCAAAGTCTCTTTCCACACAAACCATTTCATTCATAGAATTCCATCATTTCCAGACTCATTTCCCAGAGAAGTCTTTTCCAGGGATAACAGATGATGTCTGATGGCATCATCCTGTCTGATGCTGACGTGAGGAGTGACATAAATGATCCACAGGATGGGGATTTCTTTCCACCAAACCCATCCAAAGCTGGATCATGGCGCTGTAGTGGAAATTTTCCACCACAAACAGAAATCCCAGAGAATTCCATCTCATTTCTCCTTCCTGCAGTTCCATCAGCAGCAACCACCAGTTGCTCAGTGACAAAGCACAGCTGGATTTTGCCCTTTACTCTCCAATCTTGTGTCAGCTCCAAGTTTCCTGGTTAAAATCATCTGTTAAACCTGCTCATTAACCACAAGCTAAAAAATCCTCCAGAAGGGTTTCTACAGAATGGTTTTAAATAAAAAAAGGGTAAATTTAGATTGGATACAGGGAAGAAATCCTTCCTTGAGAGGGTGGTGAGGCCCTGGCACAGGTTTCCCAGAGAAGCTGTGGATGTCCCATCCCTGGAAGTGTCCAAGGCCAGGTTGGACAGAGCTTGGAGCAACCTGGGATAGTGGGAAGTGTCCCTGCCCATGGCAGGGGGTGGAATAGGATGATCCTTAAGGTTTCTTCCAACCCAAACCATTCCATGATTCCACATTACAAAATCTCTGTAAATCTGTGTTTTCTGTGATCAACATTGCCTGAACCAAGGACTTCACCCTAAAAATAACCAAAGTTCAGCTCACCCAAGTGAAGTTCCTCACTCCCTGTTATCTCCAGACAGTTTGCCCACGCTCCTATAAAAATTCCCAGTGCACTTCCAAAGTGCAGAGCACTTGAGCTCTTCCCTATATCAATATTCCATAAATCAATTTCCCTTGCTCTTCAATCATTTTTGTTTCAGATGCATCTTTGTCCAGTTTGACAGGGGAATCAATGTAGATATAAAAGTGATAAATCATCTGCTTTGTTGGAAATGGCAACTTCAGCACAGGGAGCAGCCTCACCAAGGAATACTTGGAAAAATCAGAGGCACAGAGAGGAAATATTTGCAGTCATGGGGGCAGAACTGGTATTACTTTATACTTGGCAAGTTCTTTTCACATGTTAATGATATTAGAGAGTGCCTTTCACACAGCACCTTCCGTGCTGCCTTTCCATCATTTATTCAAAGGGATAAGAAGGGAAAAAAAAAAAAAAAAGGAAAAGGAGATGACTTTCATGTGACCCTGCAGTGATAAATTGGAATGCATAAAGCTCAAGGAAGAGAAAACAAACAAGCAAACGAACCAGTCTTGAAGTTATACAGAAATGTGGTTTGTTTCCCGTGGATTTTATGGAAAAATAAACAAATTTCCATTTCAAGGTTTTGCAGTTGCTGTTGGAAAAAAAAGACAAGCTGGGTTTCTGGGGTTTTTTTTTGGGTTTTTTTTTTTTGATGACTTAATTATAAACAATACGAGGGAAAAAATAAAAATAAAAATAAAATAAAAAAATAAAAATAAAAAAAA